>JANHGB010019327.1:0-13641 GCA_026283785.1 Coracopsis vasa
GATAAGTTTTTTGAATTAAATAAAAAAAAAAAAAAGCCCCTCTGTGAATGCAATATTGAGCCACTAAAGTGGAATGATAGAAAAGGAAGACATTAAGAGCAAGTAGCAGAGAGCTTATAGCCTGTTGGGGATTGCAATGTTGGAGAAACTCTGTGTATTTTTTAAACTTTGTCTCAAGTTTTAAGGCAGAGTATTATTTTATATACCTTGATTGCTCTGATCTTAAATTGGGCCAGAAGAGTCCTTCCTGAGTGAACTTTTGTTCTCAGGAACCATTTAAAATACACTTGTGGAGACTGGCTGATACGACAGTTCGCTACCTTGGGACCTGTGTTGCCCAAAGTACTTCTGAGCTGCCCTTTTGGGATTTGTCATGCATGGTTTTAAGTTCTCTGTAGGTTGCATGCTTCTTCTAGTCGTAAAAGCCGTAAAATGAGCCAAGAGGTTATCTTTGAAAGATACCTAAAATAATGCCTCACTCAGAGCTGCTGAAACATTGCATGTGAGTAAAATTTGGGCAGTGTGAATACAGGGCTATTTGTTCCCATATTTACAGAGCTCATTGTTTTGTTTTGCTCTCTCTAATAAGTTTATACTTTGAGTACTGTCCCTTGGTAGCACTGTTTCGTTTTCAAACTGTTTAACTACATGTTCAGACCTGATTCCAGGACTTCAGCAGGCAGCTTCCCTTCCTTCTGTGTTCACTGGTGAATCTGAAACCTGGAGAGGGGACCACACGGGTTGTCAGCTGGTGAGTATCTTTATAGCAAGAGACTGGGGAAGGTGAAGAACTGAAGAGCACAGTCACTTTCCCAGTTATGAATCCACCTGGAAATGTCAGGGTTATTCTCCCCGCTTCTAGAAGCCGATGTGCAGAAGCTGAGAGTCTCCAGTCTTAGGCAGGCAATGCTCTTTGCCATTGTTTTCTAGCTGAGGCTCTTCCCGTGGGATATTGGAACAGTAGGTTTGTGTTGAGCCTCTGGGCATGAAGCCATCATTAATAGTCAAGGTGGACACTCTTGCTTGTTGGGTTTTTATAACATGAAATTTTTTATATCCCTTGTTCAAATGTCAAACCAAATCTACGCTAGCCAAATCATCTTAATTAGGTCTTTTCAGGGCAAGGTACAGGAACTATTATTCTAGCTTGCTGCTGTGTGGAAGTTACTTGTTTTCCTAGAAACAGACTGTAAAATTCAGTGATACTGATAAAATCACAGAATTGGCCTGATGACAGTGAATACAGTAGCTGGAAAGACTGATTTCGTAGAGAAGCAAATAAGAGGTTTTGGTTAGGATCTCCTCTTGGATTACATGCTATATGGCTGGGACTTTGACCATAGAAGTGTTTATCTTGAAGTTCTGAATTTTTTTTGTTAGATGTGATAACAATTGAAAGATGCTGCCATTTGTTGGAAAAGAGGTACACGACCAGGTGAATCTTCCAGAATAACAGGGACTTGGAAGGGGTAAAATTTCTTTCTATCCTGGTGTTCCAGGAAGTGGCAGTTTTGCTTTACTGAGGCAGCCATTAATATCTCCCATCTTGTTCTGAGGACTGCTACAGCCCTGGGGCAAGTGAAAAAAACAACTTCTTCCACATCAGTTGCCATTCCTGAAGAGTTACCCCCATGGGTACACTCTTAAATTTGCAGCCTTGCCTGTTTTGCTGGGTTGCTCGCATTTGTTCTTTTCTGGATCTGGCTGTCCAAGCTGAAAAACTTTCTGTAAATCAGACAGGTATCCTGTAGTACAGATCTGTCAGGTACAGGAGGTTGCAGACATCTTGGGCTGGACCTGGATGTGAACCTGTGTTATGATCCTGCATCACTTTGGGAGCTGCTGTTTAAAATAACTCTGCTTTGGTTTCCTCAGCTACAGTACTTGGCAACAGTAGACTAGTACACAGGCTGAAAGCGTGGGCAAGGTAGTGAGTCTGTCTCAGTGCAGTGAACAGAGGTGAGTTTTTTTTTTTTTTTCCCACTTGTTTTTTAATATTAAGTGTTCCATAACCCTTACACACTTTGCCTGTATAATTTTGGGAATGACTAGCATCTCTTAATGCAGCAAATGGCATCTTTTTTAAAAAGCAGTCTCTCACTTGAGTGAGACGTAGATATGTTTGTTCTTCTTTAACAAAACAAAAGCAGCAATGGAGCTGGTGGAGGACCTTGAGCACAAGTCTCATCAGGAGCAGCTGAGGGAACTGGGGTTGTTTAATCTGGAGAAAAGGAGACTCAGGGGAGACCTTATCATTGCCTACAACTCCCTGAAAGGAGGTTGTAATGAGGTAGGTGTTGTTCTCTTTTCCCGGGTAACAAGCAATAGGATAAGAGGAAAGGGCCTCTAGTTGCATCAAGAGAGGTTTAGATTGGATATTAGGAAAGACTTCTTTACCTAAAAGGTTGTCAAGCCTTGGAACAGGCTGCCCAGGGAAGTGGTTGAGTCACCATCCTTGGGGGGATTTGTGTAGGTGTGGCACTTAGGGACATAGTTTAGTGGTGGACTTTGCAGTGCAAAATTAACAGTTGGACATGATGATTTTAAAGGTCTTTTCCAACCTAAATGATTCTATTTACTGTTTCCTAGCAAGATTTGTTGTATCAGAAAATAACAGGGCACTGGGTGGAGAGCCGAGTTACTCGGTGTTTCACATCCTTCCTTGCTGTCTCATGCTAGTTCTAATCCATGGAAAGTGCTTTGTGAAAAACCTGGAAGAGTTTCTTCTGTGTGGGATTGAAATGTTGCTTCATCCTTCTTCGAGAGCAAATCTGCAACTTGTAGTCCAAAAGGAGTTCTAAGACTACAAGAACAGAAAGTGCTATTTCTGTACCAGAATGCCTGACACTCTCATCGAAGTGAAGTGTGATCTGGAGTAGAATACAACTGCCCTGAAGAGCTTTCTGTTCTCAGATTTGATATTCATGTGCCTGGTAAATACTCATGATTTTATTGCCCTACACATTGACCTTCCAGGAGAACTGGATCTCCTCCTTTTAATGCAACAGAGACTCGGGGAGCAGCTGTGGCGGAGGGAAGTGGCACATGCAGCTTGTCCTGGAATTCTCTAGACAGTGTGTCTTGCTGAGAGTGTCTCACGTGTTTGCGTAGTCACATGTAATCTGCAACAATCTGGGAGTGTAAGAGGCTGAGGTGCGTGTGATAAATACCACTCGGGACTTTGGGAACACTGCAGTGCTCCATCTTGCCTGCAGCTGTAAGACTGTCAATGCAATTGGGAAGTTTTATCAGTGAAGCTTGCTGTTGAGAATAAAGTGCTCATAGAGGAAAGCAACAGATAAAAGTTATCGAAATAACCCTTGCTCTGTGGAAAGAAAGGCCTGTTGGTTACACTTGCATTTGAATGACATCCTGTAACACAATATGAAACAGTTTAGGATGAAGGGAGCAGGCTTGCTTTTTGTTCAGAGCTTTGTTACTTGGGTAAGGTGTGTGGGATTTAAATGTAAAATTAAGCTTAATAGCTTTAAATCCTAGCATGTGTCAGGCTTGTCCAAACTTAAATAAACTGAGTGCGGAGCAAGAATGATGCACATCTCTTATGTGGATGTGGCATGATGGAGTACTTGTTACCCATGTGATCAGGGCCTTATTTTCTCTAAGATGTTTGAATGTCTACAAAATGTCCTAGTGAACCCAAGATGAGATTTTTTTTTTTTCTTCCGAGCTATTTAACAAATTGCAAGTAATCTGTTTGTTCTTTTTTTCTCTTACTCTTTTCTAAGTTTAAAAAAAGACTCCCTGGTTGACATCATTTTGATTGTTCAACCATTTACATGGTGTTGAGATATGCATGTCCTGAATGGTGATTTTGGTGGGTGTTTCAAATAGTTCATGCTGTAAATTTGGAGCAGCACACATAGGAGGGGCATTGAAGTGGTGTGAAGGGCATGGTGACCCATCAACTGAGTGATGAGGTCTGTGGCATGTGAGGAATATATGCCAGAGATGTGTCAACAGCTAGATTGCTGCATGAGGATAAGGTTTTCCCCCTTCCCATAAGGGGAAACAGCTTTAGCTTGGATTTCATTATTAACGGTTTCCCTTTCTTCTGTTTAAGGAGTAAGCTGGCCTGGCTGGTCACTCATTCAGAAATGTTCTGACGTAACAGTTTCAGGATGAGGTAGTCGGCTGTTCTCCTGGGAGTGATTTCTCTGGATAGCACAGTGCATGTTAGGTATAGCTTTCAAGTACTAGATGCAGCTCTTGCACCCTGAAAGCATTACTGCAGTTAATATGCCTCATTTATTTCCAAGCTGTTTGGTTACAAAGATTTTCTCCATTTTAATGCTCTTTTTTGAAGAAGGACTTGTCTCAGGGATCTGTTTGGCTGGTTTGGGGGAGGAGTGGACAGTGTGTGTTTCAACTGATAAAAAGTTTAGTTTGTCCTCTTCAACACTGCACACTGTGGCATTCAGTGATGAGTGTAGTAATATGGGATAATTGCAGGTATATTAGTCTTTTCTGAACTGAGCATTTTCTTTATAGAGTGTCAAGGGAAGATGGTTAAAAGGTTCTAATGAACTTTTCCTGGCATTTTTTGGTGCATTTACAAATAGCTTGTCTGTAAGATTTGCATGCCTCAGCCAGCTGTTGGTGTCTAGCTCTTATCCTGCTTTTTATGCTGTCTTTGCATTAAAACCTCAGCAGAGTACTTCAAGAGAGAGCATCTCTGAAAAGCAGTGTCTCGGTTTATTGCCGTGCTTTGTGTGTGACAAAAGGGAGTGTCTTCAGGAGGGGCTGAAGCCTGATGGCTTGCTGGCTAGCAAAGTCTGCTTCAGGTGATCAGTGCTCTAGTTAAAGAGTCTTGGAGCTGTTGGGATAGAGAAATACGCTCTGAAAGACTGTGTTAACATGAGCATCCATATGCAGGGAGGTGTGACTGAGGCATGATCTTACAATTACGCATTGCACGTCATTAACAGAAATCACTGTTGATGGGTGATAGTTCTCGGTCCAGGCAACCGATGAAGTGAACACTGATTTGACTCACAGAATTAAATCTGAGAGTAATAACTTTCAAACAGTTGTCTGCTTCACTATTAAAGGGTGCTGCTCGTGTGGCCAGGATGGCTGAAGAAGACACGCAGCACTACTTGTACAGGGAAAACAGGAACTGGTTTCAGCGTGTTGGCTTTGAATGGCTGTGCTCAGGAGAGGCTTCATGTGTTATGTAGTCCCTGCTCCAGATACACTCATCACCTGTGGAGGGACTTGGGCGCTGTCAGCTCATGAAGGTAAAAAAGCTTGGTGGCTGAAGTCATGAGACCCTTTGGAGGAGCTTGTACTGAAGTCAAGAGGAAAGAATAGCTATTAAAGCTCTTTGAGCGCTCTGAGTACAGGGTGCAGCACCTTGACTATACTTCATGTATGTATATGATACTGGCAAGTCATGTTTTCCATGTTGGTGCTCTAATGTGCTTTCCTTTTCTCAAGTTTGTCGTTGCAAGGAAGTTCTGAAATCACAGATTAATCTGCTTTTCTTGAGAAGATCCTTGAATCTATTGTATTTCAGCTTCACAATGGCAAATACCCATTTTTCTACCAAAAAAAAAAAAAAAGAAAAGAAAAAATAGACTTACAGTTCTTATCTGAGAGGATTGTCCTTGGAAGTTTGCTGCTTTTTTTCTAGTATCACATACTTTTATTTATTACAGTTGCATCTATAAATTCCAACAAGAATAGAAACAACATTATGCACAGGTATTCCTACCTTTTGAGCCATTTAGTTTGTTAAAGTAAGTATAGACACATGAAAGAGTTTTCAAATGCCTCATTCACAGAAGAGCAGGAGGTGAATGTTATAACCAAATGATGGACAAAGATCCTGTTAAAAGTTTCATCAAGTCACTGCACGTTATTAGTTTTTGAAGGTAATCAAGCACCGATACACTTCTAAATACCTGGAATGGCATCTAGAATTCAGCAAATTTGGCATGGTGAGCCTCCTGCACTTACCTTGCTCTTAGCCTGTTGCAATACTGGTAGTCAGTTTTTAATTGCATTAGCAGATCATGAGTTCTCGTTAGATTGGTTCCTTACATGCATTTACTGAAATTATGCTGGAATCTTGTGGCATAGCCAAGCACTGAATTTATATCAGCTGACTTTGTTAGAAAGCATTAGGGGGATTTTTTCTGTGGATTGATTGTATTGTATTGTATTGTATTGTATTGTATTGTATTCTAAAGCTCTGTGGTGGTATTTTTAGATATTTTTTTTACCTCAAGGTCATTTAAATCCTATTTGTTACGTTCAAGTTGTACATACTTTCCGTGCTATTTGAATACATAACTCAAGAAATATAAATCTATGTATTTTTTCGTTTATAACAATATCCTACAAGGAAGAATACAAGTAAGAAAGCATCAGAAATCCTTACCATACATTAAGTTTCAGTGCTCTTTACTTGGGAAGAGACCCAGATGCAGGTGGAAGAATAATATAGGATAGATAATACCTGTCTTTCAGTAAACAAGAGAAAACTGGAAATTGAAATTGCAATAGAGAGGCTTTAAATTCAGAGCTATACTTGTTTTGTATTCAAGTAAATGAGTGTAAATGCATTTTATGTCCATAAGGAGTTTTTTGAGGGGAGGGGATGAGGAACAAGATAAAAAAATTAATAGGACTAACTTTGAAAAGTTAGTAAAAGTTACTTGGTAAATTTGAACATAAACCCAGGTGAATTCGCAGAATATGTTAGCAGTGAGGTCCACTTTGGCCAGCCTTTTCAAACAGCTTTTTGATTTTGGCATGTAGGATAGCTTTGGAGGTGTGCAATACAGTAACAGATGCCAAATGCCCAGAGCTGTCATATCAGCTTTATTTCTAGCTTCTGAGTGTGCAGGAAGTATAACAGACGTTTTGCCCATCTTCAGGTGGCATGGCTCTCCAGGTGGCACCTGTGTGAGTCCCCAGAGTGGTGTTAATCCTTAGGCTGTCATTTAACTCTCCTCTTGGAGAGCAAGATTGTATTTTCACAAGTGATTTGCTGTTGTTTGCCCTGCTGACTAAATTACAAGTGTCAGGTTCTGCCAGCAATATTAAATGCCGAAGCAGACCCTGAATTGAAAGTAACCTTTAGGCTACAAGCAGAGGCAATTCAGAGGTAGAATGAGGCTTTGTCTTTCTGATCTAAGAGCCTTAGTTTAAAATACAGCATTTAATGTATGCAGTAACCTTTCCTAAAGAAAATAAAGACTGTTGAGTGTTGGCAGCTGTTTTTTAAAATACTTTAAGTATCCGTCATAAAGAGCTGTCATTACTTTTGTTACATGTATTTAGTGGCTAATCCAGTGAGGTTGGGGCCCTATAAATAATAAGTAGTTATATAATGTACCCAGAACTCTGAGCATCTGATGTTACGCATAGAGGAAGGCTGTCTGAAGGGCAGAAGAAGGACTTACTTTCTAGTGAGCAGTTCGGCATGGCAGTATGTCTTACCCAATCAGGTAAACGCTAGGTGTAAACTTCCACATGAATAGAGAAGTAGAGTAGGTTTCATCAGCCAGGCCAGTGAGTAGCTTTTTTAAACAGTTAGCAGCACTGATTGAACCAGTCTGTGCTGAAGAAAGCCCCAGAAGCAAGGAAAGCTCATGTTTTCAGGGAGATGTGTTCATCTGCCACTCATCCCTTCCTGCTTTCTGCTTTCCTGGGTTATCTCAAGGGCTTCTGCCCAGTGTGTAAATGATTATGATTCATAGGGGTGGCAGTTGCAACAAAACTTCAAGAGGGCCTCTTCCAAATGAGGTAACGGCAGGTGCATTCGTGTCCTAGTATAAATATAAAATACAGCCAAGGGAGGGGAAGTAGAAATAAGTGCTGGTAGTTTTGATCACAGCTCAGATTACTTCTGCCATATTTCTAATCTGACTGTATGATCTTGAGTTGATGCTTGCCACTCTGGTTTGTAGTGGTTCCAGTTGAAGGAGAATTTGGAGACTGAGTTTCTAACATTAACCTTTGAGCAACTTTCTGTCTTTCTTGCTGTGCAGTGTCTGCTGTGGAGCAGAACATTTCTGGAGGATCTTTCTTACTGAATAGGAAAAAGAGAAATATGGCAGGTTTGTGTGTTACTTACGAAATGTATAACCCTGTAAAAGCCTTTCATATGTATTGTGACTTATGTTCATGTCAGAACATAGATCTTTCCTGAGCATCCTTTTTCAGTGGTGTTATCATGGGATAGACCAGTTTTAAGTACAGCTAGACCTTGAGGAAATGAAAGGGATTGCCGTTTTGAGGACTTCTGAAAAACGTAAGAGACACAACAGTGCTGTTGTTACGACAGCGATCTCTTGATTTGATCTCCCACAGTCTTTTATTTGCCTTTTATAATCTGCTGTTTTATTTTGCTTTCCTTGCTGAGAAAACTTTCCATCCTGATTTTGTATACTGCTTATTGAAAGGAGACAGTGTCAGGTTCAAGTGGCACCGCAACTGAGCAGGCACACTTCCGTCCAGGAGGAGCTTTGGCACATTTGTCTGGTGCCTCAGATCCCCAGGACTGTGTTCTGCTGCCCTTGAACTGCAGTCTGTAATTCAGAATGACGATGTTGGTGTTGACGCCTTCTCTGTCTGATAAATCTCCTAGTCCTGTAGCTGTGGTACAATGGCTTTTTTTTTAATTGCATTTTCTCTCCTCTGTGCTCAATCATCAGTCTCTCAGTATATTACAGTTACAGCTTCTTCCTTTACAGCTAACAAAGGGAAGCAGGAGCATTTTAGCTCCTCTTTAAGGTATTTGCAGTCTTTTCTGGCCTTTCAGGTAGTCATGCTTCTCCTCTCAGCACTTTGAAAATGCAGTATGTGAAATCTTACCTGACACTCTAAATCACATGCCTGGTTTTGTTTCTTCTGCAGATAGTTTGTCAAGCCTAAAGAATTTTCTTTTGTCATAATTTGTAGCTGAAGGCCAGCCTGCAAAGAGCTATATTTGCCCCATTTGCTCAAAAGATCTGTCTTCACAAGTACTTTTTATTTCCCCATCTTACTATCTTGATGCTTATTCTGATGGTTTAGTCACTAAAACTCTTTTATTACCCAGGTGCAAAGGTGCCAGCTGTTAATTTAAAATTACATTTTGACAAATGAAACCTGTTTATAAACCCTACCAAGGTTAACTGTCATTTCATAAAAATATGGAAAAAAAAAACCAAAACAGTTACTTAAAAAAAAAAAAGAAATCCATCTTCACAGTCCTCTGTTTCTGCTTTTCTGCATGTATTGTAGTCTTCTGGAGTTCACTCTGAGGGTCCATTGAATACCCCTGTGGGTCAGTGTAGCACCAAACATGGTCTCTCTCTCTAACACTATTTGTATGAATTTGTAGCCAGGTAAATTCACAGTGATTCTGTTTTATTTTGACAACATAAACATATGTCTGGCCTTCATATAAAGCTCTTTCAAACAAAGAAGCTTTATCATTGACATTTTATGGTTCCGTTTCACCTTTTTTTGCAGTAATTTGGATTCTGTCTAGTGTCTCTGTAGTAAGCTGCTTGTATTTGAGGGAAATGTGTTCCATCCATGAAGTTTGGATGAAGGCCTAGCTTTAAGGAAGAAAGTTGCTAGACTCCATTATCAGCATGTCTGATCCAGCCCTTGGAAGTTCAAGCAGAGAAAACTGTTTTCTAGACAAGAGTGTCAAGAGAAGTTTAATTAGTGTTTACGCAGTCTCCTTGGTACTGGTGCATTGCTGCTGTCTTTAGCTCTGTACTTTCTGAGGTGAGCCGGGATTTTTTTTGGCCATTAAAAGCTATAGCTGCAGTGCCCTTCATCTTGGTGACAGGCATTATGCCGGTACATTAATTCTAAAAGCAAGTAAAAAGAAGAAGAAAAAAGGAGCCCAAACTCTTCCAGTCACATTTAAAACAAATTGAATGATTCCCGTTGTTATTCTCTCTGGGGTATGTCAGAGGTATGGACTGTCTGGAAGTTCTTCCTAGGCTGTTTGCTTTGCAGGAAGGGAACCATTACAAAGCAGAGTTTCGAGTTCACCTTTGTAACTTGATCACCTGTAGAAAGTGCATAAATACATACTTTGAAACACAGATTTGTTCTTCATCCTGTAAACAAGGTCTTGTCCTTCACTAGGGCAGTTATAAATATTGCAGTGTAGTGGCTAAATAATACGTACATGGTCTTTCTCTGTGAACCTAATTCACTTGCTGAGCAGTTGTTTTGTAATTTTTAACCATGCTTTCATCCAAGGGTATGGTTAATGAGACTTACATGACCTAATCACTTAGCCTTTCACATTAATGCAGATCTTGTTTGTAATTCTGTTGTTAACCCAATGCTTTGGTTATGTGTTCAAATTATCTTAATTTTAATTGAAAGTACTTTTTGTCTCTCAGAAGTCTATTTTCTATGCACATTTGTCAGTAGTGAATACTTATCGGGGGTGATTACTCTCTAACTGCTTGTGCTGGTATACCTGTGGGAGGTTAATCAATCTTGTGCTTTTTAATTGAAATCAATAATGTGTTTACATTTATCAATATTTCTTAATTGTCAAGTTATAACAGTGGAACTTCAATAATAAATCATGCCAATGGTTAACTTCATACATTAGACTTTTAAGAGTCTCCTTAAGCAGTCTGACATGTTGTAAATTGCTTTTAAATGATTTGTATGCATGCTTATGGGGAAAGAGGAGAAAAAATTGGTATGCAAAGTCATGCTGTAGAATAATACTGAAGAACTAACACACTGACAGTAAAATACCTTTACCACATGTATGGTATGCTTTGTGGGCAAAAAAAGGAAGTAAGTCTTTTCAAAGTGCTAGTTTTATTACTAATAATTTTGTGAGTATTACAGTACATGTACATTTGTGGTGCCATCCTTAGGGACTTGTCAGGGCTGGGACTGTTTCTCTTCTCCCAGCTGTACAAGCAATGCAGAGGGCAGAGAGAAGTACTAGTACTACTGCTCCTTTACAGAAGTAACAGTGAGTTCTGGGAGATCAAGGCACCCTGATTTTAACTGTGCATTTCACCGTATATCTGTCCTTACACTATTGAGGTAAAACTGAAGGAGGGTACTACTTCTTAAGTTTAAGCATATATTTAAAGACTTTGCATAGGGAACAAAATTATTTGCCCAGGTTCACAAAGTGTGCATAGAGGAGGAAGTAAAGCATGATATTCCAAGTCTTGCGCTACTATCTCAGTCGGTATCACCTACCTCATTCTTCTGTGTCCTCTTTAGATCCAAGTAGCAGTAGGTTGGAGAAAAACATCTGCTTAGACAGAAAGCTGTCAGGATGCTGACCACATTGTTTGTGTCAGCCTTACAATGTTTTACAAGCTTCACCAAGGACAATATAAGAATTAAAAGTTCTGCCTAACGAGCAATGAAGAAAGATTTAATAGTTAATGCTATTATTTCCTAGCTAAGTTAGAGCCACTGTGAACACTCAAGATAGAAAAAGAGAGAAGTAGGTAAGCTGCTATTTGTGGGGTTTGCAATATTACATGTCTTTTCAGTTGAGATCCTACAGGTGAACTGCAGTTTTTCGATTACACATACATACACATATAAAATTCAGATAAAAGTCACTGATGTTATTAAATATGATATAAAATTAATTATTCTAATATCTTACTGTGTAGGGACTAATTTTACATGCTGCTTGTAGAAGGAACTGTTAGCTGAATCAGTTGTTATCTGAAATGCTGTAGAATTAAATGGTCTTTTGCAGAGAGTTAGAGAATAAACCATTTGCTTAAGCTGAAAATAAGACTAAAAAAAAATAAATGCTCATTTTGGGAAAGAACAACAGGTGAGGGGTTTGAAGAGCTGGAAAATGAATATGACTTAACATCTTTTAACAGTTGAAACAATAGGAGAACAATATTTATATACCTGAAGATAAATCCCCTTTAGCAAGGGGTGAGTAAAAAATTCACCAGGGTCTCAGCCCTAGGAATCAACAAAACAGATTTAAATGTCCAAATCTTGATGCAGGTAGCAAAGTTCCCCATCATTGGAGCAGTTCAAGATGAGACATACACGCATGCCTGTTCCTCTTGCCTTTTCTCTTCTCCATTCTGGCTCCATCCCTACGTAGTACTCTAGCTTAGTAATTTAAAATTGTATATTTCATTGTATTTCAAATAAGATACTATTGTTAATAGATTGATAGTTTTTATTTCACTTGTTTGAACTTGTACGAGGGAAAAATGGCTGGCAGATGGGGAAGTTAAACACCAGTATGAAGCCTAATGCCATCCTACCCAGTGTCATGTTTGAAATTTTTACTTCTGTAGTTCCTGTCCTCTTCATACTAACTGAAGAAATCATGTGTTGCCCAGGTCCTAAAAAAAAACCCTCAGAAGTTTTGTTGTCAGTGCGCAGCGATGCCTGTCCTCTGACATCAAGGCTAACTTTTATATGAAAAGACATTAAAATATTAAATGTTTCGGTCTTGCAGCCATTTTGTTGACTTCTTGCAAATGTTGAAAGTAATAAATTAAGCCTCCCCTGCTTTTTTAAATGAGATGAGACTGTTAAGACACAGCTGTCTAACAAACGAAATTACAGTGATTACCAAATCAAATCGCATTAAAGCAGGGACGTGTAATCAATCTCTTTGTGAAGGGTAAAGCAATTCAGAAGACAAAACCATCAACATTTTCTTTAGCATGGCAGGTTAAGTACATTCGTGTTGCATGTGGAGGGCTTTGCAGTCGCGTGCTTGTGTGAACAAGTTATATTTAGTTTAAAAAGCAGACATCCTGGAGTGCAGCTGATATGGTATGTGGGCCCAGACACTGCTGCAGGGGCTCTGAGCTAGAGGTCATTTGCATCTGTGCCTAGAAGGGTAAGCTTGGGTCAGCATATGAATGTGTGAACACAAGTCTTTAGAAAGTGATGACCCTTCAGTGGCATTCAAATTGTATTTGCCCTTTTTGTTTCAAACCTGCTAAGATACCCAAGATGTCCGTAACACTAAATTTAGTTTGGCTGTGTGGTGGGTTGACTCTGGCTGGGTGCTAGGTGCCTACCAAAGCCATTCTTATCACCCCCTCCTCAACTGGATGGTGGAGAGAGAATATAACAAAAGACTCATGGATTGAGATAAGGACAGGGAGAGATCACTCATCGATTACTGTCATGGGCAAAACAGACTTGACTTTGAGAAAATTAATTTATTACCAGTCAAATTGGAGAAGGATAATGAGAAATAAGACCAAATCTTAAAAACACCTTCCTTCCACCCCTCCCCTCTTCCCAGGCTTCACTTTACTCCCAATTGCTCTATCCCCTCCCTGCCAGTGACACGGGGGGGACAGGGAATGGGGTTTGCAGTCAGTACGTAACATGTTTCTGCTGCTGCTTCCTCCTCAGGGGGAGGACTCCTCACACTCTTGTCCTGCTCCACCGTGGGGTCATGGGAGAGCAGTCCCCCACCAACTTCTCCAACATGAGCCCTTCCCATGGGCTGCAGTTCTTAATGAACTGCTCCAGTGTGGGCCCCTTCCATGGGGTGCAGTTGTTCAGGAACAGACTGCTCCAGTGCAGGTCCCTTCCACGGGGTGCAGTCGTTCAGGAAGAGACTGCTTCAGCATGGGTCACTTCCATGCGGTGCAGTCCTTCAGGAACAGACTG
>JANHGB010019331.1:0-54924 GCA_026283785.1 Coracopsis vasa
GAGCGCAAGGCCCTTGCTGGAGGTACCGCTATAGACCACTGTGATAACTCTTCTTGTGCTTGCATGGCACCACCTGGTGGGCAGCTGTGCATCACTACAGCTTCGAAATCCGACATGCATGATGGCGATTCCTGAAGAAGTCTTTTGCATTTTGTCTATGGTTGGATTCACACTCAAGCCCAGATGCACACACCACCACCACCCCCCCCAGCAGATGCACAATGGAAAGGGTGAATATGGTTATATAGTCAAACTTTCTCACAATGTTTGTACAGAGGGAGAGTGATTTTTCATGCTATTATCTCCTAGTTTTCATAAGTTTGACATCCCAAGCTACTTTTAAAAATGTCATTTTACCTTTAATAAATGCCTGCCTTCCTTTTGGAAACTTCCTTTCCTGTTGATCTGGAAACATTTAGCGAGCAGCATATATTCCATTCTGCGGCTGCAAAAATATCCTTCAGAGAAGGATTCACCTACGTCTCGCACCAGCAGCATGACTCCTTTTGTGTTGGTGCAGCTGCCTGGGATTCTTCTACCTGGTCATATTCAAAATGGCTGATGAGACTGGATTTCTTTCTGTTCTCTCAAGGGAACTTTTTTGTGAATAAATGGAACTGATTTAGGTTCAACTCCAGATCACTTCAGATCCGTTTTTAATTGCATTCATTTGTTCGTTTCAATTAGAATTTGAACTTTCTTCTCACCCTTTTTTTGCTCTTAAAGAAAGTTTATCATCCACCTAGTTGCAGAAAAAAGTTTTGAAGGTATGAATTTCAGTGAATGACAATCTATAAAGCTAGTATTGAAGAAAAAGATCTGATTTTTAAAACAACCTCTTTCTATTTCTCACATTTAGTATTTCTAGAAACATGAGACTGGCAGTAGGACCTCCAGGTAAAAGTGCTAAGGAATAAAAATACAGTGTTACTTTCTGGTCCCATGCTCTAGTTCTGCAACATTTAATTTGAAAAGTCTGTAGGCATAGCTAACAATACCCTAGACTTAATCAGCTGGAGCATCAGTTGCACAAACTGGTACTAACTCAGACTCATGTTTTTAATTTTTCTAACCTGTACACCCACAGAAATGAAATAGTTATTTCTCTTTATGAGGAATTGAGGGGAGGGGCAGATTACTTTTATACTCATTTGTTATCAGGTTTTTTCTAAGCTTCACTCTAAAATAGTTTATTTTCATATACTGAGTATACCATGGTCAGTTTTGAGAACCTGCATGCTGAATATATGCTCAGAAATGGCAGTAATGAGTTTAACTTATCGATACACCCGTAGGTTAAGACTTGCCTGTCTGGAGTAAGTCACAAAGGATGGGATTCAGTCTAAAATGTAGGTGTCTGGGTTAATCTTGTCAACTGGGAAGAAATGGGCACTTCTAGAAAGAGATTTCATTTTATTCAAGGGCAGCAATTTCAGAGACATGGGACAGACTGCCCTCTGGACAAAGCTAATGTGATTTTTAGCCACAAAACTGCTGCAGTATCAGTTGATTAGCATCTGAGCTTTAAACTGACTTTTATCTGGCCTCATAGAGTAGAGGAAGATGAAAAGGAAATTGTATCTTAGCTGACAAAACAAGGGTGAAGGTTGCTGTAAGCTATAGCTGGGCCTAAGAAAACTTGTTCATATAATTTAGAACTAGATGATCTTAGGGTCCTTTCCAACTCTAACTATTCTATGATTCTATGAATCAACCAGGTTGGAAAAGTCCCAACCATTACCCTAACACTGCCAAGGCCACCACTAAACCATGTCACTGAGGGACTCATCTACACAGTTTTTGAACACTTCCAAGGACAGTGATTCCACCACTACCCTGGGCAGCCTGTGCCAACGCCTTATCACCCCCTTGGTGAAGAAATTTTTTCTAATATCAAAACTAAACCTCCCCTGCAGCTTCAGGCTGTTACCTCTTGTCCTATTGCTTGTTACTTGGGAAAGGAAACCAAACCACCTCCATCCTCTCTGTTGCTTGTTTGTACAACTGGCCAAGTCTGAGTCAAGTAAAGTAATGGTGGCAGTGAAGAGGGAACCGAGGGAAGTGTTTGGATTGCAATTGCTCCTGCACATCTGCAGTTCAGTGCCGGCCTGTGGCTTGGCTTTGGTCAAGCAGTGGCAAGTCTCTGATTGTGGTCAAAGCTCCCCAGCTGCTCTTTGATCTGACAGTCAGAGCAGAGGCCCTTGAAGGCATATCAGACTCCCTGAGTTGTCTCAGTCTCCGCTGCAGCATTCTGAAAGTGTATTTTGGGGGACAGAAGCCTGCATTGCATCCAGCCAGAGCCTGCTGAAGGGAAAGAAGCTGGGGAGAGGGGGGATAAGGAGCAAAGACTTTATAATCAGCAGTTTTGATTTTCCTGAATGTGACCTGGCATAAGTTACAACAATAGAGGAACCTTGGAAAAGGGTTGGCTGTGCCTCCTGCTGCTTCTCTTCCCTTCCCTGGGACAGCAATTGTTTGCTGCTGCCTTGCTCTTGCAGGAGCAGGAAGATGTTTGTGGTGCCAGCTGTTGCTGTTAGAGAAGGGATAGGACAGCTCGTATCGAAAAGGGAGAGCCAGCGACTTCTGCACTGAAGGAGGATCTTGCAGCACGTCGAGCAAGGGTTTCATGCTCATGAAGGTGCATACCTTCATATGGGGAAGGAAGGTGGTGTCAGCCGAGGCTTCTACATGTGTGATGAAGAAAATTGGCTTACTGAGCAATGAAATTTATTTGCATGCAGTGTAGCTCAATGAGCTGCAATTACTGACATACTAGCCTTGATTTTTATCCTGTTTCCTGAAATCCTTTCTCCTTCGTAAGTCTGGGTATTCCCTAATGCCTCCTCATTAGGGAGCACAAACTAACTGTGTCATAAATTGCTGATTTAGAAAACACGTTTCATTTTTCCCCATTGTTATGAAAAACAATAGATGAGCTTAAACCTGCAGGAAGTGCCTCTTATCATCCCCAGCCATAGGCTCATTAAACACACAGCCTCTCACATTTGCAGCTATGTTTCTAGAATCAGAAATTACAAACAGGTCACTACATATTAATAAAAGCTGAGGCTCTCCGTCATCTGTGAATGTGGGAGTCGACAAGGAAGATGAATAATATCCCCCACACCTGAGCAGGAGGAATTTTCAGGATGGAAAATCCAATAAAAATTAGCTCATGCTGTGGGAACCAGGGAAACACAAAATATTTTAATCTTCTGGAGGCTTACACATGTTCAGCAACTTGAAAATCTACCTGCCATCTAGCTGCCACTTTAAGTTAAAAATCCTTGCACTTTCCACCAAGGCCTTAAGGTTAACGATACTTCAACAGTAGTTGGGGAAAAAGAAATAAAACCCAGAGAAAATTTGCTTCAGGTCATAGCAGAGGTTTTTTCTTTTCATGAAACTATAGTGCTAGAATACATAGGAAACAAAGAATTCCTGGAAAATATATGTATATATTTTTTTCAATTCTCCCTTTTCACATTGGCTCCTAGCTCCTTCTTAAGAGTTTGTTCAGTGCTGAACTGGTTTGTGAGGACCAAGAAAATGCTGCTGCAGGTGCTTTTTGGACTCTGTCAGCCAAACTGGCTTGCTCCTCTGACACTGGATCCAGGCTTCCCAAAATATTCCAGGTCATGTAGGGTAAGCAGTGGCTCACACTGGTCCAGCAGGTTGGCCATCTCAACTGGGATAGATATTGCTGCTTTCAGTGTCTCTGTTAGAGCTACACAAATATGCTAGGGCCTTCCTCCAAACCATTTCAAATTCATTTGCTCACTCATGAGTGTATTTTCTTGCAGCTATAGTAAATGCTTCCGTACTTGCTGCTGGCCAAGGAGCTGCGAGCCCCACTTGGTGATCTGCTCCCTTGCCTCCAGGGAAGGGAGCTCAAGCTGTCATTTGGCTGCTGCTGTTAGGCCTGTTATATTTGCATGTGGCAGCATACAGCCTGCAGGAGGATTTTGGTTTCCATCAAACAACTGAGAACGCCTGCATTCATTGTGTCAGTAGCTCGGCATCATGGCAGAAGTCACCAGGAGAGACTGTTAGCTGTCTCCTGTAGGCACAAGTCCAGAGGAGGGCCACGAGGATGATAAGGGACAATACGCCTTATAAAAAACCAAACCAAACCAAACCAAACCAAACCAAACCAAACCAAACCAAACCAAAAAGAACAACCAACCAAAAAAGAAAAAGAACAAAAAAACCTCCCAAAGACCCCCCAAACAATCACAAAAAAAACCCATAAGTTTAAATCCTACTAAATTTAAGAAACCTAAACATGTAAAGCACCTTCTAACCAGAATCCTGTTAGCAAGAAATGGACTGAATCCAGGGTGACAAGAGAAAATGGGAGTGGAGAAGAGAGAGGAATAATAATTGAGAGGGAGTAAAAACATACATTACTGGAAACATTTATTTGGTGGAACAGCTATTCAGAGTACCTAAGAAAACATCCTTTCCTGATGCATTATGTACAAATGCCAAAACTGGGAGACGTACTAAACATTGTGGAAAATTCATTTTTAAAATAAATATTTATTTATGGAAGAAAATGCATAGTATTTTCCAAGAGAAAAATAATTTTTTTCTGACATGTAAGGGAATTTGCTGCTTAAATACACATAATACACACATTTTGAAAATAAAATGTGTTGATTCTTTACCTATTGGCCGTCTTTCCTGAAAAAAGGGTAATCCCAGAACAGATCACCAAATCCATCCTACCGCTCTGGCAGCTAACAAAACAGGACAGATGCCCCAGAGTGAATGCTGCACACTGCCCTGCCAGCCCTTTGCTTGCTCGCTTTCCTGTCAGCCCAGGCTCCTGTCATGTCTCCTGTAGCTGCTATACGCCTCAGGCTTCCTCTGTGAAATTCCCCTATAACTGACACGGAGGTCTTTGCTGTGTAGCAGGAGAGGCTGTGTTGCCTGTTGTCTCCAGGAAGGAGCCAGCTCTTCAGCTCCATGCTCTGTCACCCTGCACAGTTGCCTTCTGCAGAAGAAGGTGATGCTCCAGTTCAGGCCACGTGAAGCAGCCTCGGGCAATGCTCAGAAACTGTTCCCTCGAAGCTGCAAACATCTGAGATGTTCAGGACTGCTCCTTTGGTGTGAGTCTTCTTCAAGATTTCACTTCCACTTTGGAAGATACACAGCACTTTTCAGCACAGGAATGACAGACAGCAGCTCACTTTCATGTGTTTGTTGCCCTGAGCTGTTTCCCTTAAGAAACACCACTTAGGTTAGAGGCTCTGCTTTAGCTCACAGGTCTTTCTGTGCTTTCTCCCCACTCGCTAGCAATGGCATCGCAATTATTCAAAACTTTGTCCTGGAAACTTCTCACTTCCCCTCGTACACAATTTGGGGAAACCAAAAAGCACACTAGCGCTTTCAAGTTTGTTTTGTGTAAGATTTTTATGTTGTGTTATATGCTTGATACAGTGATAGCAGAAATGCAGTTAGCCTATATTGCCAAATTGAAGAGTTTGTTTGGGGTTATATAAGCTTTGCTGGCATTAAACAGTCCCCTCTTTGATTCCGTCGTTTGTTATTTTGCTACAAAGAGTTTCAGCAAAAGGCACAAATGAAGATCTGCAGATGCATTCCTGAGACATGCAATGGAACTAAAGATATGCCAAGAACTTCCTGAGAGAAGAATTGCAGAACTGAAAATACATTTCTTCTGGAAGGGATACACAATATAATTTTATCTGGGGCCTGAAAAGACTGCTATTTTAGAGCTCAGATTGCAAAAACCGCAGAAGAGTGTATGCTGCTCTCTGCCAGAACATGACTGCAACTTCTCTGAGAGACAATTCTTGGCACTAAATACAGCTCAGTGTGAATAGCAAGATAGGAGCAGATCTTCCTTGGCACCAGAATGCTCCAGGATATGTATTAGAAATGCAAGGTACACATTAGTGCAGGGGCCCTGCACTCTGCTGGACTACATTTCTTGGTCTTACAAAATAACTCTTCTAAAGCTTCTTTCCCGTTCTCATTGTTAAAGGAAATGACTGAAGACAATACAATAAACATTCAGTCATGCAGCAAAGAAATATCTCTTCTGAGAGCATAATTCATTGTTGCCTGGGTCAAGGGTAAGTATAGATGAGTTTATAGAGCCTGCAGTTAAAAACAGAATGGCAAAAAGACACGCAGATTAGCTTTAATCTGCCTACGTAAATTTGGTTTCCTCTTTGCAGTCAGTATTTGCATTGTTGATACATTCAGTGTTAACACATTGTAGGCACGTTTTCTAATGGTGTTGATAATTTTGTCAGGCATTTATGGTCATGGCCCAACACGTTGTGTAGCCCCTAGTATCTGAAGTGTACGGCAAAGCATAGCACAGCAGAAAATCAACCTGGTGCCTTGCACCTCTCGTCTCCCAGGAGCTGGCCTTACAACCTCACCTGCTGCCCAAAGTTTGACTCTAGGTCTGTGTCTGCTGCCAGGGAGCACCAGCCACAGAAGTGGCTCCATGGGGCTCAACTGCACCCTGTGGGAGCTGGTGTCGTGCTGCAGCTGCAGTGCTGCAGGCATCTAAGGCACCAGGTTTGCATTGAGGCTGTCGCTCCTCTGGAAAGCTGCAGCTGAGAGGACACCTGCCATAGCAAGTGCCCTGGGCAGGCACCTCTCCTCTTCAGCTGCCTGGGCTCGCTGGTAGAGGCTTCGTGAGCCATTCTGCTTCCTTCCTTGCTTCTTTCCCATCTTACTGCATATCCACAGGTGCTGCTCTCCTTGCATTCCCTCTTAGCTGGCTCCCTGTGCACTCTGAGTCTCCCAATAGCCATGGGTTCTTCCCTGAGTCACCCTGAAGTACCTTCCCTGGCCTGAGTGGGAGCATTTTGCATGCACAGCTTTACAAGCAAAAGCAACGAGGACGTAAGAAACAAAGCTGTAGACCCATAAGGATGTCAGTAAGCGTGGAATCATTCCAGGAGCTGCAATGATTTTACTCCCCTCTCAGCAGAACTGGAAATACAATTTGACCCTCACTTTTTCTTATCTCATAGTTCCCAGGAATAATTGCAAGTTTGAAAGTACTGCCTGGTGCTTGTATCATAGGAGTAGGATCCAGGTTTCTGATTCGAGCTGCAATAGAGAGATCTTTGGAAATATGTATCACCTAACTTCTTTCTCTCTCACATGCCACTTCCTTTCTGCAAGAAATAGCACTAATCTTTTTGTATGTGTGCTGCTGAAAGAATTTCTTCGCTAATGTGTGGCTGGAAATATCAAAAGCTTTCCTGGGTGTAACTGCCATACAATTAATAATTAATGAGCAGTAAAATCGTCTGCCTTTTTTTCTTTTTTTTTCCCCCTTTTATTAAAAAGAAGGGGAAAACCAGATTTCTGTTGAGACACGGATGACACCTTTAAGCAACGGTGCATGATAAATTAAGAAACTGGGTGGAGTGCTTCCTTCCTGTAATCCGTTTGTAATCAGTGAGAAGTTAGAGACAAATAGGACGCCTTACATAACGTCTGAAAAACAGCCCTTTTACACTTAAAAGAAAAAGAAAAAGGCTCTCCTGCCGCCGGTGGCCCTAGTCCTGAGTCCTCTCAAAGGCCTGGGTGACAGTCCCTCTGCCTCAGCAGGTGGAATCATTGGTGCTGGCCAGTTGATAACTCACCTTTGTTTTCCCTTCTTTTTCAGTAGGCAGGCTTGTCTCTTGCACACCTAGTGCTGAGGGTAGAAGTAAATGTGTCTTCAAGAGGCTTTCAGTGGCAGTCAAGACTTGACAGCATCTGCTTACCCAAACATGGGTGAACATATTTTTCCAGCAGCTGTGTGATACAAGAAGGGGACAGAGAGGAACCCCCCTACCCCAAACCAGCAGGGGTTCCCACCGTCCTCTATGAGATAACCACAGCCTTGATTTTCAGCACCCGCTGTTCTAGAGCTGATGGCTGCTCCATATTCCAGTTTGTCACATCCCACATCTGGGCAACAAGACCAGAAAAATCCAGTTTTCGAAATAGGTGCAAAACAAAACAGAAACACTTCAGTTGTTGAAAACAGAAAGCAAAAACAAACCCAAAGCATTAAAAAATGATTATTTTTAATCACAAAAAATACTTCTGTAAGATGAGTGCATTGACTTTTACAGGACCTGGCAATTTTCCTGCCTGTTTTGTCCAAGAATTAGAGAGCACGGTTACAAGGAACTAGGAAGTCAGACAGCCTGAAGAAAGGCTTCCCACTTGTATGTCCTTTATTTGGGGTTGGACAAGACTATCTTTAAGGGTCCCTTCAAACCCAATTGATTCTGTGATATATCCATGGGTAATCAGGGAACAGGAAGACAGGAAACATTGGTTTCCTGCCAGTCTGCCCGTCAGTCACTCAAGTGTCTGGGTTGACTGAGGTCTGGCAGGAAATAAGCCTTGCTTGTGACTGGGGTAACCGAACAACCTTGATGACCACCAGCACAAGTTTTGCTGAACTTATATATCCCTAGTAACAGAGTTTCTGACCCTACTGACTTCAGTTGGTCAGTCACCAGGTGTTTCAAGGCATGTTGCCAGAAACTGAGGCCAAGAGTATGTCCACTCTACTCTGGGAAAACTTTAGTTGAAGTGGTCTTACTAGCTTCTCCTAGGAACTATGAGGCAATGCTCAATTGCTTCAAACATAAGACTGTAGAGGGACCACCTGCAGAATCATAGGGATTCGTCTCTTGAGCTAACCCAGCCTTTGGGAAGGCTTCAGAGAGATGGTGTGTAGCCATGTCAGCAAAGAGTATCCTGTCTGTCTAATCTTGGGGCCCCAGCTCAAGCAGATGCCTGGAGAATGGCAACAAGTGAGTGCATTTTCCTCCAGCCCAAGTTATCCAGCCTTCTGACCACTCTCCTTGTCTCTGTAAGGGAGAAAGTTCTTTCTGCAAAATGTAATAACCCAATGGACTGAGGTCTGAATCCTGCCTCCTCCCCAACCCATGTCACACAGAAATAGAACCTGAGGTGCTTACTCCTGAGTCCAGTCCTTAAGCTGGTTGAAATTTAAATGCATCTTTAACAAGACAAATGACAAACATAATTGGACTTCATACGACTGGTGGAAAAATACCCCCAATAATTAAATACAAAGGAAGAAACTCTGATCCCTGCTTTATTTCTTTTTTGATCCTTAATGTCCATTTTACAGTGCCTGGGAAAATTAAGGGAGACCCATTTATATGGGGATCATACCCTGAGATAGAGATAACAGCAAGGGAAAGTCACTTTTAAAGTCTGACTGAGTGTCAGCATTATCAAACTGAAATCTGCCTAGTAGTAGATGTTAGTCAGACCAGCAATCAGTCTGCAAACACAGAGTTTTCTAAACGATTTCAAAAGCAGTTGTTAGTTTTCTTAAAGCTGAGTCAATCCAAGATACGTTTCTAGCCACTTTGTGCTGTGCAGGTGGTTTTATTCAGAGAAAGCTTGTGTACTGCTGCACTTCGCTGCAGTCTGCATTGCAGGCAGTGATCAAACCTGCAATGACAGTGGTCAACACCTTAAAACCCCTGGCATACTGAGGATCATGGATAAAATTGTCAAGAATTTTTAATGAATTGAAAAATGTGTATGTTATTTTGTGCTGATGAGAATTTCATTTTCAGCCCAAATGTATCTTTTTATTTGGGAATTTTTTCCAAAAAATGTCAGTGCCAGATTCACGGGGATGCTGTGAGGTCACAGCCACAGACCTGGAAGCAGAGCTCTGGTGCTTCACAAAGTGGGGTTTAGTTTCAACAGCAGGAAACTGAGGCACCTCTTGGTTCTCGATCCACTCATCACCTCTCTCCCAAGAAGAGACACCAGTCACCAGGCTGCAGATTCAATCTGCACAGAGAGTAGTTCAATATTTTATACAGCATAGAACAGGAAAGGCAAATTCTGCATCTGAACTTGCACTTCGATACATGCCAGAGTGCCAGGTCAAAACCTGTGTTCTCTGCCTACTCCTACCTAAGGCTCTTTTCCCTGCTCCCCTGCTTCTCCCACCCACTTGCCCATCATAGAGTATTCACTCCCCTCTGTCATCTGTTATCACTCCCTCTCTTTGTCCCCAGACATTTTTGCATCCCTTGCTTGCAGTAATGTCTCATTCACCTGTTCCTACTCTGCCTCCAAACAGCACAGGAACCCTTCTCAGGCTACAAGAAAAACACATGCCATGAGTCTCATTTGGAGAACGCCTCCAGTTTTGCACAGAAACCAAGGGGCATGTGTGAGTGTGTTTGGAGGGGGAGGAGATGTACAGGGTCTCAAAGTTCTGGGGTGTAACCAGGACACACCTCAATGTAAAACGTAGGAAGTTTCCCTGGATGTAATAGAACAGATTTAGTTGGAGAGATCCTGACCCCAAACTATGCTGCAGTGACTGAAATGCTCCCCCAGGCAATGGAAGGCCCATCTCAAGCAAAGCAAAAGCCTTGAGCAAATCAGATCCCAGTCTGTGACTGCTTCCTCTGGGCACCAGGAGCCAGAGCCATATTCAGGTTACCCTCAAGGTTGGTGCAGATTTGCCCTAGAGGAAGATCTCTGCACTAGAGATAAACTGAGGAGCTTTCTAACATCACTTTAAAAAATAAAAAAGTCTAAAATACTACCAGAGTAGTGTAAAATGTTTCACACAAAAGACATGTCCCCATATCCCAGGGGAATACAGGCAAAGTGCAGATTCTTACCAAGAAAGGCAGGAACCCAAATACTCAACGACTGCTTGAGACAGCTCCTGGGAGGACTCGCAAGATGAACTCATGACCCTACTGAGCTCAGTAAGAAGCCGACTATGGACTTACAGAGAGCTAGAACTTCACCTAAAAGAAGCTGATCTATAAAAATTCACATCATTTCTCATAATAATTTTGAAAGATGTGATTAGTCTTTATAGTGATGCTTTGTTTATCTACTTGCTTTCTGAGGAAATTTTAACATGGTGAAATGAGTCCCATCAAATTACCTTGTAATAGTACTGCTCCTCATAATAATAATTAATGGTGATGATCATGATGGCAATAATAATAATAAAATTTCTTTTCAGTATTATATGAGATACCATAGCATATTGTAGCATATGTACCATAGCATTAATTACTGCTTATATTAATTATATCATATAGTACTCCCAGACTGTCAAATTGCATATTTTTTTGCCAAAAGTAAATGCTGATTTTTTTTGTTCTGAAAGTCCCTTTCCCCAGTTTTAGAGAGAAAAACTTATTTTAAAATGGTAAGGAATAAAATTTGTAAAATTTTAAATATCTGTAGTCTTAAGGATCAAATGGTGGAAAAAAGCTGCACTTCTATTTGAACTGAAAGAAGATTGTTGTTAAAAAAGTAACAACCTAGGGATCAAACCAAATCTCATTAGTTTTTAGGAGGTCTTATTCAATATATTTTGCATGCTTTGAGGTTGTGAGACTGAAACTCCTTCCTGTTTACCTGTAGGCTCACGGTGAGAAGCAATTCTGGCAGCTGACAAAGACTGACAGTTGATTCATTTTTTGTATGTGAAAGTGAGAGGAGTCAAGGCAAGAAGAACTCGAGTCTTTGTCCTGCAACCACATTTCATGTAAAACTCCCTGATGCTTCTGTATATGAAGCTATTTAATAAATAGCCCTAGCTTGAGGAATCACCCAAATGTTTTGGCCTCCATTACAGAAAAGCAACTAAGCACCTGCTTACACTGAGGATCCTGTTATTTTTGTGGTAGACTGTGAAAGGATGAACACCAGGTGAAGACAACGCTCCTCAGTATCTCTCTAGGAGTCATTATTACCAGAAATAATCCCTAGAAAGTCAATGGAAGAACTTAACTTCAAGCCAATAAGGATTTAATTTGGTGTTTTTATAAAATCTTGATTGCGTAAAAGAATTATACAAGCATATATATATATATTGTGAGAGGAACTCTTACTTAGCTGTTAAAACTCCCAGATAAAGAACCTTGCAAAGGTCTGTTTTTCTCCATTGCCTGTATTCAGGAATACCTTGAATGACTTTCTCTTGTGTAGACATATGTAGAACAAATGCCCACAGCTAGGTGAGAAAACCTCACCCCTGCCTCAGATAACCCAAAAGTGAGGTCTCTCCACATTCTGAGAATCTCTGGAGGCTGAGGTACAAGATCTGCTGTCATTAGGTATCTCAGGGGTGTCATTTGGGGGAGGGTGAAGCACCCCATGGTGTCTGCCTGCCCAGAGGAGCCTGAACCCTCCCAAACACAGGTGGATGAAGCAGTGACCTCCGCATAGTGCCTGTGTGCAGTTCTGGGGAAGGTGGTCCTAGCCATCCATGGTGCAGTAATCCAGAATACTGACCCAGGCAGTTGAGACCCTTCAGTCTGACCAGATTCAGGCTCCCCATTCCCACTTTCTGGGATAATGCCTAAGCACAAGGCTGTAATGTGCATTGTTTGATGAATCTGGACCACTCTGTTGAGTGGCTATCCAAGATCTGAGACACCAGGTCTTGTACATAGTAATAAGCTAAGAAGAAAGCTGTTTCTGAAACCCACCATCCATCAAGATATGGATAATACTAAACTCTGGTCCTTGTTACTGAAGTCACTTACGTAGTTCATACAAAGCCTCTCCCATGGAAAACTCTGCGGAGCACAGGCTTACTGACACATTCTACTTTGTTGGCTCAGCTTTGCTGAGAAGAATGGACTAGATCCCTACATATTCTAGCTTCTGTGGGCTTTTGATGAGCTTTATACCCAAAACATGGATTTAGGTCCTTTCAAACAGAAAACTAAACCCAAACCATCATAGCTGTGTGCCTGAGCTATGAAACTGTTGTATGAAAGTGCACATTGGTGATATTTCTATTCTCTCTTCCTCTACCAACATTCCAAATGCAGCCAATAACACTTCCCTCCCCCAGAAGGTTTTTAAAATAAAACACACACATGCCTAGGTGAAGAGACTTCAAGGCTGTGGAAAGGACACATATACACCTATGTCCAGGGCTTGTTTTCTAAATTGTAAAAACAGGAGAAGAGTACAAAACACAGATCTGTCTTCATTGTTACAGTCTGCATCGTTGGAAGTGTTTTGTTTCTCATCCTGGTGACTTGATGGATGGAATCCACTTTGAGTTGTCATTTTCCCCTGCACCTGCATGCAGAAAGCCTGGATGTCACCTTGGGTTCAGTGTGAAGGTGCCTGCTCCCCAAAGGCAGGCTGTGTTCCTGCCTGTACTCTTGTGTGGAACTGGCCTTTACTAGTTTCCAGGCTAATGGTTTTAAATAGTGCTTAAGTTCAGAAATGCCTCAGTCAAACAGGTAGGTTTAGCCAAGGGGAACGGATTTTTTGAGGGTAGAAGAGTCTTTATGCACCGGAGACCTAACTACTGATGTTTAACCATGCCTGTCTTTCCCCTAGAGACCCTCTGTGCATAACAGCATCATTGTATGCACTGTATATCCAGTGCCTGTCCAGACTGCAATGGATTCTGCTCCTTTAAATAAGTTTGTTGTTATTTTTCTTGCTCTGTTGGGCACTGCAACACTGAAGTCATGTTGAGAATATTGCTCTAAGCCTCTTCTAAAAATGAGTTAGGAACTCAAGCCATTACTGAGTCATTTCTACACTTTATCTCATAAGCTTTACTCAACAGTAAAATGTACTTCGTCACAGTTATGCTGAAGACACTGCAAATTCTCTCTTCCATGGAGGTGATCAGAATCATGTCCTCTGGCCACCTGCACATGAAACAGAAATCATGTGTAGGGCATGGCGTTAGTTACCGAGCTGCAGTGGAAGGGTAAGATGGGGGTTTTTTTACTGTACTTGAAAAAGAAGTGAGGAAGGAGTTAATCATTGCAAAATACGCGGTCATTTCCTGAGCCCTGTGGTTGGATGAGTACAAACTTTCAACTATTTCTAATTCTTCTCTGTCATTTAAGAGGCTTTCAAGGTGCACTGTCCATCCCAGACCAGGTAAGGAGTAGTTTTTCATTTCTTGATTGTTCATTCAAAATTGTTTTTCAGTGGAGCCAGACTCAGCCAAGATTAATTTGTTCTTCCTATTACTTGCATCTGAAGGGGGAACAAAGTTCATTGCAATCCAAGAAGTACATGTGTGTCTTTATGCCAGACGACTGTAAGCTGTAGAAATAAAGAACTACATGGGTTAATAATTGAGCAATATTAACAAAGAAATATGTTATGCAATTAGAATTATTACAGCAAATACCACCATAAAAGAGAAAGAAAACTCTTACTGCCAGACGTAAGAAGTTTACTCTGCACAAACCACTATCAAAATAAGGGGTTCTCAGGTGTACAATTTGCTTTAGTAAGGAGGATAGTAAAAATCATAGTGTGTCTTCAGTGCTATCTTCAACACTGAAATCATATTTTGAAGCACTATAAAAATACTATTTTTAAAAGGAGGAAGAGTGAACTTCTATATATTTGGGGAGGAGAAAAAATAAAAGGAAAAAAAAAAAACCATCTGATAATTTTGGACCAGTTTTACTTGTAAATCTGAACCTGATATCTATCTTTAGCTATTGCAGAGTCACGTATTATAGTCATCCTGAGACTGTTCCCCAGGTTTACAGCAACCAAACATACACTCAGAAGGGACTGTGGAGCCGTATCATAGAACGATATAATTTCATCAGGGTCTTTTGATGCATAAAAACTGAACTTAGACAGGCACCAGAAGGAAGTCTCGTAACACAGTGCACTCTTGCATACTGCATTTGTTGTCTCAATAGACAGAGAGAGATTATTTCCATGAAGGTTTCTTTAATAGTTCAGAAACAAGCATAAAATAACCATCTGTAGGGCAGGTACTGTAATAATGTGCAGTCATCAGGTTGCCCTACAGAAAGTGAAATTGTACGTGCCGTGAGGATCAGTGTGTGAATTCATGTGTTGGGGATTCAGGGTTTTGGAATTTGCCTTTTTTTAAGTCTTTGCTTGTAATCAGTTTTGATGTTTGGACGTTGGCTCCTTGACTGTGCTCACTGTTTGGTATAAACACTCTCTGAGTTTTATACATAGTGGTTGGGAGAATCTAGCTAAAGTTTTCCTAAGCATTCATTTGATTCAGACACATCAGTCTTATCAAGGTTTGGACTTCATTCCTAAGTCACCTCCACCTGACCTGTGAGATTGCTACTACAGTAGCACTTGAACCTTCGTAATGAATTTGACCCTTAAAAGACTCTATGAGCCACCGAAGTTTTGTCATTGTCATCTACAGATGAGGAACTGGGATGAATCCCAGTTGACGCGAGACTTGTGCCCTGGTTTTCGCGGCTCCCCAGGGCAGGCAATCTGAACAAGAGTCCCAGGTCTTCCGTTGCAAAGAGCTGTACGTCAGTTTAGACGCAGCCAGAGAGCCTGTCATCATCCTGCTAGGGAAGAAGCTATGGCATGGGTAGATGCATTTGTATCAGCCTTAGTCTTCCCAGTTTGAGCGTCAGTACTAAACAATCTGCTGTTCCTTACAGCTCTGTATGGCCTTAGCTGCTAAATACTTGCAGCCTATGCTACCGCTCCCTGGATGAAAGTTGGCTAAGGTGTTTCTACTCATCCTGCAGTCACATTTCCCAGTTACTGCATAGGCACAACCCAAGGAAAAGTACTCAGCAGCTTTGTGTGGGAAAAGCAAACGGAACCCAGGCCTCCCCTGTCACCAGCCTGCATCCCTCGAGGTACATTTATTGAAACTGTGTTTTCACCTTCTGACTTTCAGGGTGGATTTGGGTTCAACTTTTTGGCTCAACTCTGCCTCTGCAGACAATTTTGCTCTCTCTTAACAACTGTAAGTGCAGAAAGGGTCAATTCAGGTGATTTCAAATGTTTGCTCGCAGTGCTCTCTTTCAGCGTGAATATCATTGTCTGGTGTGGGAATAGGGTGTACTCTTCAGCTCTCTGTCAGAGGGAGGCATAGGCTATATGTAGCGGTATAACAGGATGGAAAAGAAACAAAGCCTGGAAAAGCCAGTCCTTGTTCAGTAAATGTGGTCTCCCTCAGTAACTTTTGTGTTCTGGTCAAGTGGCTAGAAGGGAGAATCTCAGCAGCCCACAACCCAGCTTCAAGAAGCTATCCTGTGTTGGGCTCCCTCTGTCCTGCCCAAAAGTGGAGAGACACCAAGACTGTTTCTCAATGTGTTTAAAAGATGTGGTGGTGCTTTGCACACATATTGCCGCCTAAGAACTTCATTTGATATTTGCATAGTTTCCAGATAAAAAGTTGTTTTGAAGCAGAAGTCCAGGGGAGTTCACCACTGACAACTAATGTTTGCAAAGCCTTCGAATGGACAGAAGGATGTTTTTAATATCAGGCATACTTACTGACAGTGTTCTCATGTTTTTCACAGCGTGCAAAAGGAGATTCTTCTTTGAAAAATGACTCTATAGAAATGGTAGTGTTTGACCCTTGACTACTGCCTTAAAAGTTCCTGGATGAAACAAGCTCATTTTATAAGTAAATGTCTTTGGAACTGTTATTTGGGCTTGTTTACTCTTACTGCCAGATCTTGAATGGGAAGGTCAAGTTAGTGTTCCTCCTGGACTTACTATTTATATGCCGGAAACCTGAGAGGGTCTCTTAGCCTGAGAATTAGGGTTGTTATTTTAAAATAGGTTTAAAATGGGTAATATAATCCAATTTTTGCCTAAATTTATATCCTAATCAATGTGAAATATCCCACATGGTTCATTTTCTACATCTTTGAATCTGGTAATGTCAGTTTGATCTGGTCTCTTTTCACACATTTTTGATCGGAAGCCTTCTGTCCTTACTGAAATTTTCCATTGGTAGTCTTACATTTCAGTGTTGTTGAATATTTAAATAAAGCTAAATACTCAGACAGAGGAAGAGAGAGAGAGATCTGTATGTGCTTCATGCAACAGCTCAGGTTTTTAAATGCTGTATTTTAGCTCTCATTGATACTGTAACATTGATATCGCATTGATATTGCACAGACTGATGAGGGCCCAAGAGTCAATCAGGCTGCGGCAAGGCATCTATGAGCTTGTCCATCAAGAGCTGCATATTTTTGTTACATTTTCACACTACTGCATGAGGAATTCAGGTTCAGCAGCTGATGAATTGAAAATAATTTTGCGCTCACATTCTTGCTCTCTGAACTGCTCATTAAATCTTGAAATAACAACAGAAATTACACACCTGTATGGTCACGATGAAACAGCCGGGGTTCCGTACTATCAGATACACTGCACCTGATTCAGATCTGCTAAAGTAAGAAGGGAAAATATCAAGTCACAAAAAGTACGTGCCCTTTTCCATTCTCTTCATCTTCAGATGTAGATATTTTGCATCTTCAGTGATCCTGCACAGATATGTTTTACAGCTAGTGGACTGTGTTTTAAAGCCATGAAAGGCAATGTTATCTGTTCTTGTCACTGTTCAGCATTATCTTTTGATATGCTCCTTTTATTTTGGTAACAACTGACTCTTAAAAGGTTTTTTCTTTGGTCCTTTCTGCAGCTCTACTCATAGAGGAAATCTGATCTGTTGCAGCACGGAAACATCAGCAGTGACCACATCGAGACAAATTCCTTAGGGAGCAGCCTGTAAGTCTGATCAACACTTAAGATGAAAAGTTTTGCATTTTCTTTGGCAGGATGTTACATGCAGAGTTTAGTTGTATGAGGGAACTGCTGAGGCAAAAAGGGAATATTCAGGAACACAAGCCTTTGCTTTGAGTTGGTGAGTAAGCACAAAGAAAAGAATAATCTTGTAAAGACTTTTCCTTTCTCCCTCTCACCCTCAACTTCTCAAAACTATGACCAATATTTGAGATTCTCTAAATCATGCTCAATTAAAATTCTGTTCTCTCAGGACCCTGGGCACACTGAGTAGACCCCACTTATTGGCTGCAATGGCTCAGCAGGCTGAGAATAAGCCTTCATTACTTTTGTTACTTCCTCTTGTGACAGTCAAGCAGTGCAGGGATCAAACAGAAATCTTCCTGGAACACAGGGGGATGGTGGGAAGTAGGATAGGAAACTGTGGATAAGCAGGAACAGAAATAGTGAGGGAAAATAAAAAAAAATGAGAGAAGAGGAAAAAACTGGTAGTATGAAATCAAGGTAGATGAGGACTGAGAGGGGTGTCAGGACAGCGGTTAGCAGGAGAAAGGCAGACTTTGGTTTTTACATGCTACAGATGATGTAAGTGGGTTTGTAGAGGACAGCAAGGCATGATCCTTTCAGCTTCTGTCCTCAAATACTCTTGTGAAAAACCTGCAATATCCAGGTCTCTGTACCAGGTCTCTAACCTAGAAATAAATCTTCAAGACAAAGTAAGTTTGTCTGCACCCTCTAGTGGTCTAGAAAGAAAATATGGTCTTGTCCAACAGTAATTTTGCACTACATCCGTTTGCTGAGACCAGTCACACTTTGGAGGTTTTTTAGCTTATTTGACATACCTGTAATAACTGTTCTCAGCCTCTTAAACGTGATGGGTACATCCAAGCTCCTTTTTGGGACTGGTCTTTGATCTATGGTAACTCTTAAACTACACAAGATGGTTGTGTGGGGCCCAGAGTTGTTTGAGGGTGCATTGGTTAGTGTAGAACAAAACTGTGCCAGAAATGTAGCAGCCCGAGAAATTGAATTTCATGGCCTGAGCCCAGCTTCTGACAGCATTTGATTTACTAATATTGACATACTCTTCATGTAGTAACATTTCCCCTGTGCATGTGGTACAGTCCTCAGTCTCCTAAGCATAAAGAGTACAGAAGAATACTTCAGCACAAAAAAATCAATCAACAGCACATTCAGAGGGAGGCTGTTTCCTGCCTCCTTGATCAGCTCTCACGTATTTGCTGCTGGAGAACACATGCTGACTGAGAGGCAGAACTACAGGAAAAGACAAAGTAGCCTTGTTATTGAGTGATGTCCTGAGAAATGAGATTCTGCCACTGACTCTGTCTGAAAGTCTTGTGTGATGCTGAGAAAAGGGCACCTTCATAAGAAAAGGATGCATGAGAAATGCCAGAAACAGAGCTGGCATGGAAGTTCAGAGTTTCAGTTACAACTAGGGACAATTCTCACGCAGCCTCTGACTACTGGGGAATTATGCCTTAGTAATTGCTTATCATAACATAAGATAGCAGTACTTAAGATAGCAGTACTTAAGATACTTAAGGACAAGTATAAGCAGATATCCATTGCAATTATAGAGCAATTGGATTTTGTTGATTGAGAGAGCTGTCCTGGTGCTGGTAAGGAGCATGCTTAAAGCACATCAATAAGACTATGTTTCTTCTTTAGAAATACAAGTACTTTCTCTCAAAACACAGTCAAAGGGTAGGAAATAGCATAACTCCTCCTCTAGAGTACTTTCCGGGGAGGAAGAGCATGTACGTTCAACAGTCTCTTTGGAAAGAATTTAAAGCCTTATCCACCTTCTTCCTTGCTAGCCAGATAGTTTGCTAGTTACCACAATCTGGGCTGATTTGCACCTGACCAGTTGAAGAGCAAGCAACGGTCATTGGACAAAAGGAAAGCAGATACCTGAAATACTGTTCAGTTAGAAGGCAAAAGACCTCATCTTTAGTCTTGTCTTCAAGGACACTATTTCACATTAAGTAGCCACTGAATAACCCCAAAGTCCAATCTGAAGCGTAGATACCAAAGCCATGTCCACTACCTTACAGCTGATGACTGCCCTGTCACAAGGCTGGTGATTCTCTTGCCCTCCTGCAGGGCATTCTCATTTTTCCCTGAGTTATTATATCAATAATTTTTTTTTATTGCACATCTTTGATGTGAAATATGGGCAGTACCCAGCAGTTTTGTGGTTAAAACAATCTCCTGCGCAGATAATAAGTTCCATGGTCAGACTAGGGAGGCAACTTCAGGCATCTATTTCCTGACTTTAACCACTACTACTTAGACAGGCAAGGGAAATGTTTATCTTCTATCAACCATCTTAAAACATTATAGTAAATTACATTCAGTCCCCAGAAAGAAAAGGCAACAGGGAATTTTCATAAAAGGAACCTTCACCAAGAAGAGGTTCCAGGCTCAGGTCTCCCAGTAGCTTTCCTGCAAGAAAGAGGATGTTCTGTGAAACTCACTAAGATTTTTTTTCCCAAGTCTTCATGTTTCCAAGGCTCATCCGTAGTCTCCTCCAGATGACCTATGTATGTGGCATGTGAAGAGTGCTGGCTGCACACTGTTCCTCATCATTGACTATTTCGGATCCCATTATGAGTCACCTAAGTCCTCATTGATGTGTTAATCTTTCCACCCATGTGACACTCATTATACAGAGCCTGAAATTCTGTTTCAGATCTGCCTTCAAGGGGTTAAGCTTTCAGAAACAGGCAACAACTTTGAGTTCTTCATTTTTGAATGCTTATTAAAAAACACCTGGGTCTGACTTGCAGAAGTATTGACTACGCACAGATCCAGATATAGTCAATGGAAATGTGGCTTTGAAGCAGTAAAATTTTATGTAATACCACATGCTGTTAGAAATCATGTCCTAGGCAACTCAAGGTCTCCATTCCTCACTTTCCTGTTTGTAACACGGAGTTAAATAATCTTCATATTAGAGGGAGGCTGCAAAGAAGAAATTTGTGGGTCTTTTTGAAGCACTTTGATGCCACAACACTGGATGCCACAAAAATGCCTACAAAAAAATTATTTATTTGGTATTGAGGACAAGAGTTTGAACAGAGCACTGTACGTAGGGCATAGTACACTTCAGTCATTAAACAATGAAGAGAAAAGAGTCTAGATATTTCTGATGGGGTATTTTGCCTTTGGAAAAATTGCTGGGAGGATATTGGTTTCAACATAGATCAAATGGAAATGGGCAGGCTTAAACTTGTCCATTTTTGAGCCAGCTGACTTGTAAACTTCTTGGCAGTTTGTTGACTTTCAGCTTTTCACTAGTAGGATGATTAAACTGCAAAGCAACCAGGGGAACCTGCTGATGAAATTCCGGTTCACAGGCTCTTCTGCTGTTCATTTCTCCACGCTGCTAGAGCAGTAACCTTCCTGAGGTATATGAGCAGTGTATTTTGACAGGGAGGGAAAAGAAAAGACATTGTCGTAAGGGATATCTTCCCCTCCCCTCAATCCCAGTGCTCTGCAAAGCTGATGATCTGTTACACAGTGCTTAAGTAACCAGCAAACTAATCAGAGCTGTTGTGGTCATTAGAAGTGCACAGTTAGACAAAAAGTTTGCAGCTTATTCATGACTGCAGATAAGAAAAGCAGGCTGCTAATACAAGAATATGATGCTGAGTTAAGCAGAAGCAAGATCAAGCCCTGAAGTTCAACTAATCTGCCTTGTACATTGCATTCATCTCTTTATCAGCCCAATTCGTGACCTAAATTTGTACATGCTTGTCAAAGAAAATATCTGGAACCCACTCTTTCACTCAAAGATGTGCCTTCTAATTCACACATTTCTCCCATGGGGCATAAAAATATCATTAACATCTCTAAGAGAGTGAAGAATAAGGTTTCCTGCTAGGTGTCTAGCTTTCATGATCTCAGCAGTTCTCTGCTGTGCAGAGATGTAAGTCTGGCCTTGATGGATAAAATAGCCTCAAATTCATCGCTGAGATGTTTTCACAATGTTAAAAGTTTAAGATTTAAAATAATATATACTTGCAAAAGCTTTTATTCAGTTTTTTAAATAAAAAACAACACTTCTCAGAGAAACTAACAGGACAAGGCGCAGCTTTACATGTTGTAATAGTCTGATAATTTTGCTCGACTCACATGACTATTCTTGCTCATGTTTGTGGTGTGTCTTACATGACTACATGATTAATCCCCACATGAGAGAGGCAGAGATCATAACTGATCTGGATATCAATAACAGAGATGGTTGGTCTATCCTTGACTTGAAAATGCTTACACTGAGTGGGGTTGATTCTAGGCACCTCCCAGTTTTTGCTGCTGCAGTACTGCAAAAACTAACTTTGAAGTTTCTCACAGCAGTGTCTGGTGATCACTTTTTATACAGGGAACACCAACATGTGAACAGGTTATTCCTATGCCAGTCAGCAGGAGGAGAGCAAAGAGAGACAAATTGTACTGCAGAAGTATTGGCTCCTTTAGTTGTGCCTGCTCTTCTGGCTGCTCTGACTTGTCTCTGCAGCTAGTGTAGTCATGAGTGTAGAAGGAAAAATAGGTGGTCAGAAGCATCATTGCCTACTTCTAAAGAACGTGGGGGAACCTGGGATTTGACTTTTTCATGTTTGAAATAAAAAAACATCGTGTTGCAGCTTGCCATTACCAACACTTTGATGGCTCAGACCAACATGCTATAGCTGCAAATGCTTCTCTACCCCCACTTGCTTCAGCAAGGCAAAAAGTTCTCACCTTCCGTATATCATAAGCTTAAACTTTTCTAGTAAATCTGAAAGAAAGAAGTGAATACGTAAGGGTTTGTTCACAAAGAATTGACCAAAATATTCACTAGAAAAAAAGTCTTGCTTCTGTTTCAAAGATATTTTTGTGTCCAGCTGTGAGCCCAAGAGAGACAAATGCTAAATATTCACGCTTCTTGTTGCCTTCAAGGGAAGGTGTATTCACTGGGTCTTGGCCCATTCATAAATTGGATCTGTCATGTGCTGAGTCAACCAGGATTTGGTGTAGAATTTGCAGACCAGTTTTTGTAACCACATGAATTATTTTGCCATTTATTCTGAGCTACAATGTTATTGCTTTGATCCCAGGCTGAAAAAAGGACATGTGAGAGGCATTTTGAGCAGTTAGCATGAGACTCAAGGTGACACTCCTCCAAAAGGGAAGATAACGGCAACAATCTCTCTAAGGATAGTAGAAAAGTCTAGCCTATTTTCTTCCTACAATTCTGTGAGTTACAGTGGATTACTGTTAGTGAAGATTGTCATTATTGTCACTGCACATGTCTACAACCTTCTCTTGAGTTATAACGGCCATGACACACAGAAAACTATGTGCAGTTGAGAAATCAGGGAAATGGACTAAAAAAGATTAGGTGGAAGTATAAATGTCTGAATCTCAAGCTTTCATCCAATGGGAAAATATTTTGATGCAATGCACAGAAACTTATCAAATTTGGCTAGAATTAACCAACACCTCCACATTTATTGAGGGAGAGAGGGGAAATACAGACCTGTGAGTACAGAGCAAAGATGCTTTTCAAACAAAGCTGAACAGCAGCTGGGCTCATTAGTTGTTTGGGGTTTGTTTATATTCTTGCTTTTAAATTAACGATAAAGTGAACAAGTGGAAGTGCCTGTTCTGGCTGACAGTCACCCAGGACTCCCACATCCCTTTCTGGATTCTCCCACATCACATTCTTCCCCTGCAGATGAGGCGACATGCCCACACACAAACTCCATTTGTCAGGTAAGAAGGTGTACTGAAAAACCAGAGTCTTTCACTTTTAAGTCAAGGCAGCCTACACTGTTTCTGTGAACAGTATTTATTGACTGGTTCATAGAAAGCATTGCCTGGTCCAGCCTCTCGGTGCATGTTATCCCCACAGTGGTCCACAGAGTCCTAGCCCTCACCTTCTATTTCTGCAGCCCAGTGCCATTGTGCTCTTTTATTTTTTTCTGGGAAGAAGACAAACATCCAAACCTCCCCTGAAATAGATTCAGTCTGTGCTTTCTGTGTCAACATAATGCCTCAGTGCTCTCCTCCAGAGAGGGAGACGTGCTGTAGAGACTATATTGTGGGTGCTTATTTCCTTTTTTGAAATCTGAGCCGAAGCTCAATTCTCTTGATGTGTAGCCATCAAAGGCAGTGAAGATAGATAGCTCACAGTGATACTGGTAAATAAAAATCTTACAGACTGTTAGGTGCTGTCTTATTGCTTCATGTGCAAGTGTTAAATGGGATTATATAGAAGCAGAAAATAAAGCCTGCAGCAATTAAACTACCAAATAACACTGAAGATCAAGATAAAATGTTTTCAGTTTTAACTATTTATTTTATATTAATTTTATTCACATTTATTACACTTATGAAATAAATAAATACTAAACCATCCTCAATCTAAATCCTTTTCCACAACCACTCACACTGATAAAACACGGTGCCAAAATCGGCAATCTGTGTACAGAGAGTTGCATTTAGCCCTAAGTACAGACAGTTGCAAGTGACAGCACTTATTTAAACACCTGCAAGACATCTGCAAGACACAGTGACTTTAGTGTTAGAACTTCTTTTGCTATGTTAGGGCTACAAAGGTTGCACTAGTGCTGAATCACTACTTCCAATGATGACAATTGACAAGAGTACTTCCCCAGCAAAGAGACAGCCAAATTCAGCATAATTTCTAAAAAGCCAGCATAGCAATCTTAGATCAGAATTACAGAGTACGTAAATGCTCTTTGCAAATCAGATTTAATTTGTCTTTGTGACACTGACAGTCCATCTGTCCTTAGTGGCAAACCCCATGGTAAAATAAACTGCATTTGCTCTGTTTTATCCACTTTTGATCTAATAGACCTCAAATTAAATAGCTGGGTAGAAAAAAAAATGGTGCTACTCTACACTGGAAGGGTTTGGAAACCAACCTTTCTGCTCATTATTAGAAATAGCACCTTCACTTCATGTTTTACTCAGGGTGGGTGAGAAACCTGTGCTTGTTCTTTGGCTAAAAGTGTGCAGAGTTTCCGTTTCTGAAGTTCCCATTATAGTTTCCACCGACTCTGAACGTCCCTAGGAAAAAAAATAAAAAATAATTAAAAAAAAAAAGTAAAATAAAAAATCCACCTACTTTGGGGCTCTCCTGTGTTGTTTATACACTGCTTAAAATGTTATCAAGTCTTTCTTCACTTTGCATGCGTAAAAGCAAATTGTTTCAACCACTACTTCCTTATTTCTCCTCCCTTCCTCTTAACTCTTTAATAGGCAATCTCTTAGATACTCAGGCCTTTCTTGTTCATTTACAGTCTGTGAATAAGTTGATCTATGCATCTTCCCAGACAACTGGGAGTATGAAAGCCAAGAAAATTTTCAAATAGCTTCTCCTCAGGAAAGCAATATACGGTTGAAGAGGTGGAAATGGTTTCGTAGGATTAGGGGTTTGTCAGGCCTTTACCACAGAGAATCTTATGGTCTTCTCATTCATCTTTCTAACACTGTTTTATTTTGACAAGCCAATATCACACATTGTATCAGAAGTATCAGGATTGCTTGCTGTCTGCCACCACACAGCACTAAACCCGACCTGTTCAACTACTACTTTCCCCAAACCCTGTCCTTCACAGTGATGCATCCACATGCCCACTGATATGAATTAGTTATACCAGCAGTGACAGGATGTCTCAAGATACAGCTGATGTCTTGGGCTGGGGCAAGGAGATATGTGTAAACTATTCCACGCATGTCCCATGAGCGTTAGTCTCCACTTTGAGGCCAACCTGTCCCATGTTGTAACTTTATGAGCCCAGCTTTCATTTTTACTGAATCCATTTCTCTGCCCTTAAAGTGGGGAAAACAGCTTCCTAGGTATCTCCCTGTCTAATTGCCCCTCTTAGCAGATAAATGTAGTCAGTGTAAGCATAGGATATCTGTTCTCAAGGCGTTTGTCAGTCATTTGAGAACCAGAAAATCCTATTTTACTTTGCAGTTTGTGGAGATATTTTCACTTTAGGGTATTATTTCATTATTATAGTTTGGACAGAAAAAAACACTACCTGTAAAGAAAGAAATTTCTATTTTGATAATTGATTTGGGAAGTTTCATTATTTGGGTATCATAATTTAATGTATCAGGTAGTGGTGAATTTAAAGAGAAAAATAGTTGAACACAGTTTTGACAAATATGGTCCCTTGAATATAGCTTCAACTGGATAGTCAAAAAGATAGCACAAAACCTCACTCGTTCAAGAGCTTTCTGTCAACTTTTGAATGATTTCATCAAGTTTACTGCATTGTTCAAGAAGTCATTCAAAGGTTTGCAGAGATTATAGCATAAGAGACCTTGATGCCTTGTTTGGGAAAAACATAGTTATAAACCATGAGAACAAGTCCACTGATACCAGTAAACGAATGTTAATTAATTAGATGAATACTGTCTACAAAACTGGATACAAAAAGTATCTAACTTGTTCGGGCATTCTAGAAAAGAATGCAAAATCTAAGTAAATGGGTAGTGTAGTACAGCAAGTTTTCATCTTGGAGTGAGCATGCAAGTATGGTTTTTCAGACAGCTTCGTCAGTTAAATAAAAGCAGGTTCTGTGTCTGCAATTTCAAAAGCCGCTTGTTGTCCTTGTAACAGTTGGATCATTTACAAAGTGAGACATTTTTATTTCTTAAGCCAGGAGCAGCAGGTAACTGAGCAGTGCAAATATATTGGTCCTGTAAAAAAAAGAAAATAAAATCAGAGTAAGAAAGTGAGTTTTTAAAAGGCATTGAGCAAGTGAAGGAGACCACTGGAATTGAAGGTGATCTGATTATCATCCTCAAGGATACACCTACAGTCTTCTCAACTCTTAAAAGAGTCCTGCTTCTTAATCATCTACCTCTTGTTATTGCAAGGAGGCTCTTTGTCAAAAAAGATACAGAGAAGTTGATAACATTTTAATGTCCTTATTGTCATGGCTTTGTGTAGGAATGATAATGAGGAAGCTTGTTGTGGGTGTTGTCATCAGCCCAATTCATCACAGTACTTTGGAAGAGCTCTTGGCATGCCAGAGCCATCCTTTTACACAGGCATGTTCAATAAGGTGGATCCTTATGCTAATCTAGGAAGTTACAGTGTTTTGGTTACCGCGCCATTGCAGAGAGGTCACTGACATACTGATTTCCTGGTCAGAAGTACTGTTGCTACCTTTTCATTGGCAGTTCAGGCAGCAGGAGACAAGCTTGCTTTTGCTTTTGCAGAAAGGTGCTTGGAAAACAGTCAGGAATGCTACTGCTAAGGACTGATTCCTCAAAAATATTTGGATGCCTAATTACTTTTGAGGACTTAGGCCAAAATGAGCATCTTTACTAAATATTGTTTTGCTGTAGCTGGGTAAAGAAACAAAACAAAACAAAACAAAAAAAAGGCAGTACCTACAAGGCAAACAAAAGCCAGATATTTAATAGAATGTAAACTAGGTAGTTCACTCTTTGCTTTGGTCAGATTACGAGTTTTAGCAGAGCAAGTAAGAACAAAGCAAGAATGAAGTATGACCCTGTTATTCCTGAAGACTTAAAAATTAGTATTTCATCTATAACTAAAACCAAATGGCAGTGGCTAGGAGTTGTCATGTGATTTGACCTAAAAATAGGAGACCAGTATAAACACATGTTCAGCCTAAACAATAGTCTTGTGATTACTCTGACCATTTAAAAATATTTCCTGTTGTCATTTTATAACCTTTAAAAAGAAAGGATAGGTTTTAGGTGATAAATTGTTAGGTGCTTTTTCTTTCTACTAGTCTTGGTAAATAAAGGACAGATTTCTTTTACATTAAAGAAACAGGTAAACAGAACTAAGTAACAAGCCTCATTTTTTTGTGTAGGGTAGTTTATAACATGATGGAACAAAATGCTCTAAAATCTATCAGTCTATGCAGTGCAAATACAAGCGACTTTTATGTGTAGTTTACGGTACGTCTTAGAGGTAACATCTACAGAGATGGTGTGGGAGTGGTAGGAGGTCTGAACTGAGGAAACCGCTTTTGAAATTTGTTTTTGTGTGTGTGTATAATGTTTTTTAAAGAGTTTCAGAGAATTGAAAGAGGAACCTGCTCTGAGCAGTTAGCCCTAACTTTTGCAAAACTTTCCCTACATCATGTGATGTCTTTTATCTCTGCACCCTTATCTTTGGTATCTGAGATGTTAGAGCACTATGGCTTTGCTCACGTGCATGGCTGGCTAGCTGGTGTTAGAAGGGTGTGAGAATTTATTTTGCCTTTTTAGGCTGTTTTATGGTAAGATAATATACAATCCTTTTCCTCAAGAAAATGGATTTATTTTAAAGCTTAAAACTCTGTTTTCCTTTTCTTCCTCTCTCTCTCTGTATCTGACAGTGTTGCAGAGCAAGAAACAGAGAAACACACACAGAAAAAGAAAGGACTCCTGGAATTTACATTACCTTTACGTTTTTATTAAATACTTGCTGAGATTTTAAAATAAAAAAAACTTGAGCCTGTTTCCATCAGTTCCCTGAGTGAGTTTCAAAACAGTGGCTTTTTCCATCATTTGCTTGCCAAACCTCACTAACCCTCCAAGGTCTGTAAGGCTGACTATCACAGGCGTTGGTGGCTCCATCTCAAACATGTTGATGGGCCTCTCCACTGGTGCCACACTGCAAGGCAGGCTGGCCACCAAGTGCACCTGCATAAACCATGCCCCAGCCCCAGCTGATTTGAGCAGGGCTGGGGAGACCATAGGCTTGGCAGTTATGTGGGAAAACCCTCAAACAGCCTCGAGCCCCTGAACTTCCCATGAGCTAGCACGAGCCATAGGTCTCAAAACAGAGCTGGGAACTAAGCAGTAGCAAAGATTAAATGACCTCTGCTGTTCTCAGAAAGAGAAGTGAGAAAGTAGTTGGTGCTGATCTTCCTTCAAAGCAGGGAAGGGGTGTTACTGTGTTTTCAAAAGCACCGTCCTGTCTCTACTCCCTGGAAGCCGAGGGAATCCTTGGGGTGTCACAAGAGAAGCTGGCTGCTATGGGGGCTGCGATCATGTTTCAGCCACTGCCAAAGCATCAGATGCTTGCTACTGAAGGAGTTCCCAGCAGCAATTCTCCTTCAAGATCTATGGCACTACAAGAGAGTGAAAAAGGGAACCAAAACCTTTTGACAGGGAAGGCCTCATGAGTGCCCAGGTTTCAAGCTTGCTGACTTTTATCAAATCTCATTTCTCATCAGATATTTACATGTATTATGCATTTCTTTGGGGCCAACAAATTGTATTTTTACATTAATATGATGCTAATAGATTAATCAGCTCCAGGGGAGATTTTTGGTCACTGGAACATGCTTCTCTGTACCATTAGCTCTCAAAAATGTTCCCTGGTGCAGATTTGGTTTGTGCTAGCAGACTTCTCCCTACCAGTTCCCAAGCAGCCAGGACCATGGCAAGAAGGCAAAGCTGCGTGCCATCACCCTGCTAAAGAAGCCAGATAGCATGAGCAGAGGCTGCCTCTGGCCAGCCAACCTCTGCAGCAGAGAACTGCCCCAAACACATGTGGTTTATAAGTACCAAGCAACACTAGGAGTACCAAAGGTGTTCTCTACCTTCAGTCAGAGCAGTGGCTCTTCTGGAGACAGGAGAAGGTGTTTTTAAGAAGAGGAGGGATTCCTCAGTGATAATGGAATTTACTTTGGTATTTCTCCAAGACCTAATTCTGTACCTGTGTAGCAAAAGGCCAGGCTCATCAGTACGCTTCCCTCTCTGCTGGGCTTTGCCAGTATCCAGTACAGCTTGTGTCAATGGCCAAAGCAATGGCTGAGACAACCTGGTAGGTATCTTCCAGCTAAGGAGAAGTACTGTCTCCTTAGACCTATCAAGGGAATTCAGGTAGGGTCAAACCTCATACACAGACACATAATATTATTTTTATAACTAAGCAGCTGAAGTCATAGAAAATTATCTGAGACCGCCTACAGGCCAAAGCTCTCGGGTGATCTCATGGGGGCTTGGGAGATCCCACATTAGTGCTCCTGCTGCTGGGGAGGTTCAGGATGACAGAAGCCTGAGTCAAAAGCTGTTTCTTTTCAGTTTGTGAGGGGCTTCCCTCTGAGTCTTGAGTGGGTGGTTTACATGAGGAGTCACACTTGTGGTGCCTGAACATACGCATCACTCCACGGCACATTTGCCCAGCTTGTTTAGGGATACTTGAAGGGTTTTGTCTTGAATTGTTTGCTTTCACAGCTGTTTTTCTATCCCGAGCACACTGCTGCCACATTTACCATCCTCGTTACGTGATTGATGATACAGTCGTGCAGTTACAGCCTTCAGCCCATGGAAAGTCTGTCTCATTTGTTGATGTAGCTGAATTGTTTACTGGATGTGACACAAAGCTTCCTGTAATGCAATAATACCGATCTTTCAGTGACACGGCCTATTTCAGCAGGGCTGTATCAGTGTGTGCTATGACCATTCCGTTTCCTACAGAAATTTTTACTTTCTTTCATGAGGCTTCTCAGATGCCTAAATTAGGTCAGATTCCAAGTGAAAACCAGGGCAATCAGCCTTAGCACTTTTACACCTTTTATGTATCTGTAGAGATGCAAATGTCTGGGTTTTTTTTCTTTCTGGCTGTTTTATGTGATCTGCTTCATACGCTTCACACGTAGACACTGTTTGTCCAGTTCCTTCCTGGACCTTATTAATACCTTTTCCTGTCCTTTTTTCCTAAGAATACAGAGGATTTAATAACATTCCCACCCTAAGTATGTGTCATCCTGAACTGTATGCTTTTCTGTGCCAATTGGCTTTCTCTAGTCTTTAGTTTAAAAACTATAAACTCAACTTTTAGTAACAGAAGCCTTGACCTGTTTTGGTTTAGGTAAAACCATATTTCCCTGAACAGGTGCCATCTGCAGCAAACATTTCCTTTATTCTTAGTACACTTACATCGTTTTTCTATGCACCTATCTTCAATTTACACATTGAAGCAGCAGGAATGCAGTAATATTTCAGAGCACATCATTTAGAGGTCTCCATAGCTCTTAGAAACCCAAAGTTTGCCTCCAAAGAGCTGTTTCCTACAGCTCTATTGTTATTAGTATCTTATCAGAGCATGATTGTACCAGTCTTCAAAACTACTTTAGAGCTCTATATCTATAAAGCCAATAATCAGCTCACCAGCCAAAGGCTAGAATTTCTGGTTTTTATCAGGTGATACTTTAATCTGTGCCACTGAAGGATCATCTGTAGGAGTTTTTTCACCAGCTTGCTGTTCCTTTGTGTGTAAATGAGTAAATGTCCATCCTCCTCAGAAAGGCAGGGACTGTTCATCTCTAGCGGGACTCCTCCTTCATGGTGTGTTTGCAAGTTTATTCAGTGTATTTACTTTCTGCCAGATTATTTAATTGGGTTTTTGTGTTAGTAGGTTTAAGTGGATTAGAAGGAGTTTAATTTCCTTTTCATTTTAAACTATTTGGGTGAAGAAAATAGGGTTTGTTTTGTCACTTTTAAGTGCCAAAGGGTAAGAATGTTGTGCTTTCTTTTCCCACACCTGAATTCTCACCACAGTCAAGTTCCTCTCTGTTCTGCAGACTTGTTTCGAGAGCTCATGCCACCCAGGGCTCCTCTTCTTGCTCTGACAAAGCCATATATTTTGCTTGAGGTTAGACCCCAGTCTCAGCCAAACCTCAGCTAAACCTCAATAGTTAGATCCACAGCCAGGAAACTATTTAAGGCAATTAATTAGCTGCCACTGTCTCACCGAGTTATACCACATCTTATGTATATAGCTACATTTGGAATCACTTACAGCTTGCATTTAAAACATATGGATTTGTTTTATGATATAACCTGAAAAGTTTTAAGTTCTCCAGTCTAGAGGTCAAGCTAAGTAAATTTCAAATACCTAATGCAGTTTTGTGTGTTTATCCTTGTTGCTGTACTTCACAGACATAGCATAATTTTTGAAGTGGCTTAATTTGAGGTGTCACCTTAAAAGGAAATTCTCTTTAAATGCTTTGGACCTAGTGAAACTCAAACTTTAAATTTAGTCTGAGCACTTCTTACATTAGGATTTGGAGCTCCTCCGCTGTAGGAGGTGCTTTTCTTTCATTTAAAAGTTTATCCTACTAGCACTTCATATCCAAATAGCAGAAATTTCACTTGCAGTTGTGAAAAAATTTTAAAGACAGAAGAATGTTATCAGAAACAAAAAAATCCTACATTATTATATATGATCATACAATATCATGATACATAATACTGTGCACATATATATGTACATGCATATATGTATACGATGAATCATTAATACAGGCTAAAGCATCATCTGATAAAAAAGAGAAATTATAGCACTTGGAGTGTCGATTTTGAGGTTTATAGGCATTTCAGTGTGTGGTACCAGTGAAAAAAAAATGTACAGCATACATATATAAATTATGTTTAATATATAATATATAAAATCAGTATATTATAATGATAATATATCGTGCATAATATTCATTATATAAGTTGGATAAATAAGAATGTTTGTCTTTCCTCATGACAGCCTCCATCTCTCCTTTACTTTGCTGGTGTACCCTGCCCTGAGCCAATGCCTGCCTCAGAATCATGCTAAGGCTGCTTTCATCTCATACCAGCCTGTGCTGCTTGCATGTTGTTGCCATTTAAAATACCTTGGTGGTGTTTATTTACCCTAATCATATGGGCAAGTAGACAACTCATGGCAGTGACAAAGTAGGGCATAAGGTGGTAGTATACTGTCTGTAGTATATAGAATGTTCTATGGTACAGTAATGAATACACTTTCTTACACAGTAACCTGGAGCTGTTTTGAAAAACTTTATCCCAGAGGGGTAAGCAACTTCGTTTGTCTAAATGAGTGAGGACAAATACATAGAGTGGCTGATGAGATACCTTCGCTTACATAGCAAGAATGTGTTTGCTTGCCAGTACGCTTGAAAACAGCAGACAACAGATATAGGTAGTAGAAGAAATTGTGAGATACAGATTTTTTACAAATGGAAAGCCCAGAACTGGCCAAGGTCATAAAAATAATAGTTAAGACACTAATTTTTAGTGTGCAGGTCAATAAATAACACCCTTCAAAGCACAGTATCTCCACTTTCATTTTTTTTTTCAAGACAGCGAGATACCAGGAATGACTTTTACAGCACCAATGATCCAGATATCTCAGGGTATTTTTCTAGCAATAAAGAGGAAGTCAAGTAAAGCCAATAACAAGCTGTTGCAATGTATTGTCTGTTTAAGAGCAGAGGCTGGCTCCCCCAACAAAACCAGCTGTAGAACACATTTGACTTCTGCCTGTGATTATTTCATAGGTAGCATTCATAAAATAATGTATTAGCATATATCTTGACTATAATTTCAGTAGTTATATATTTCTCATTGGGTAGTTATATACTTCTCAATGCAGAAAGAGTATGTTAGACAAGGATAGAATCCAGTTTTTGTCTTATTTATGGATTTAAATTACCTAAGTGCAGTGAGGGCTTGGGGTGAAAATCAAAGCCTGAATATGAGGGCACCTGCAGCTTGGTTCATCTGAAGAGCTGAACTTTGCCCTACTGCCTCAACTGCACTCTAGTACTTTCAGAAGAACGAAGCAATAGCAGATGTGGTTTCAGGGTGCTATTCCTGTTGTATTTCTTTGTATTAGTGTGATAGCTCAAGTTGTCACAAGGAAACTGAACAAGAGGTGAAGCTTTTGTTAGAAATCTTTTTCTTTTTTCCCATTTTGTAATCTCCATTTCTGTCTGTTACAGTCATACTTCTAATTAGTATCAAACTGCCAAACTGAGGAGAAGTCAGGAAAACATGCTAAGTAATAATTATGGTGGCTTTCTTTTTCCTTTGTGTGCATATATAACACTGCTTTTAAAAGTAGGTCATACAGTATACCTGCTCCTGTAGTTAGCTGTTTCTGAGGTCCCTGCTACCTATGCTCTATGCCTTTGTGTACATCTGCTCAGCACTGTTCAGGCACGTGAATTTATACTGTGCCCTGTGCCAGACACAAGCAGTGCAGCTGCAGTTATCGATGCTCAACATAAGCTGTGATTTTTTTCAGCAAAGCCAACTTTCAGTTCTTTCAGCATGAGAATGAAGTGAGTTTGCATGAGCTTGGACAGAGTGAGCTGGCTTCTACCTACCGAGCAAAGAGCTCTGAGGTGCTATGCACACAGCACAGATCTGCCTCAGACTTCACTTGGATTTGCATGAATCCTGGACCTGCTGGACTGGTTCTGGGATAAATCAATGCTGGTCATGCCATCTGGGCTCTGTAGCAGTACTACATGTGTCCTAAATTGCTGGGTCATTTTGAGCTTCTTGTCAACCAATACCCCCAAGTCCTTTTCCTCAGGGCTGCTCTCAATCCATTCCCTGCCCAGCCTGTATTTGTGCTTGGGATTGCCCCGACCCACATGTAGGACCTTGCACTTGGCACTGTTGAGCTTCATGAAGCTGGCGTTAGACCACCTCTCAAGCATATCAAGGTTGCTCTGGATGGCATCCCTTCTTGGTGTCATCACAAACTTGCTGAGGGGTGCACTCAGTCCCACTGTCCATATCGTTGACAAAGATGTTGAACAGGATTGGTCCCAACACCAATCCTGTGTCCCTGAGGGACACCATTTTTTGCCAGTCTCCAGTTGGACATTGAGCCATTGACCACAACTCTTTGCATGTGGACATCCAGCCAGTTCTGTATCCACTGAGTAGTCCATCCATTGAATTGATATCTCTCCAGTTTAGAGACATGAACGTCATGCGGTACAGTGTAAAATATTTTGCACAAGTCCAGATAGATGACATCAGTTGTTCTTCCCTTATTCACCAACACTGTTGGCCCATCATAGAAGGCCACCAAATTTGTCAGGCATGACTTGCCCTTAGTGAAGCCATGTTGGCTGTGACCAGCCACCTTGTTATTTTCCATGTGCCTTAGTATGGTTTCCAGGAGGTCCATGATCCTGCTGGGCACTGAGGTGAGACTAACCTGTAGTTCCCTGGGTCTTCCTTTTTTACGTTTTCAAATGAGTGGACACTGTATCAGTCCCAGTCATACAAAAGAGCTTCCGGTAGCCCATTTTTGTATCAAAGCCTTCCAGTAAGAGGCACAGTTTGACAGGAAGCAAGGCTCATTCTTTCTGCACATCTAGCTCTTCTTGCCCTTTCAGGAACAGAGAATCAGATATGCAAGAAAGCTGCCAAGTGCATGTCAATTTAGCTCCTACAGAGTCCCTGGTCTCATGCATTTTTCAGCCAAGACTATCTATCTTCACCAGTGCTGACATGAGAATCACTTCTAACTGATGTGTGAGCCAGGAGAACACCCAGTCTGCCAGGAGTTCACTGCCAATACATTGCATGAGACTTGTGGAGAGAGCAGAGCAGTCGGTCCTATAGTTGGGCTTTCAATAAAGCCTAAATAATATGTGTTGAGCACGTACAGCAGTATGACAACAGAAGACCCACTAATTTTTATACTGCGTCCTAGCTGTGGAATCTTTGCCACACAAAGAATTTTACAATCACGGAAAACTTATTGTAGGTTTTGGTACACAGGTGGAAGAAGATGAGTACAGGTAAAATTATGCATTTGGTCCTATTGTGTGCCAATTCATTTTCACACGGAAGCTAGCCTGGTTGTTTCAAAGTGGCAGCAGTCCAAGTGTGAAAAGGGACAAGTATGTTTTAGTGGACTAGTTCAGATTTTGACAGAATCCAGGCAATTACAGGCCTCCAGGAAACCAGGATCTGAATCAACGGGATGTTTAAAATGGGATGGATTCAGCTTCAAACACCTGCATTTACAATGGAAGTGACTACATATGAGCCTGTTACAGTCACTGGAGAACTGCCCAGTTCAGTCAGTGGCATCCATTCTTTCCAACTCACCCTAAAATAGACACTTAGATTTTTATGGATGCTAAATACACACCTGTAGCAAAGAACAGGCAAGAAAGTCTCTAGTTATACCCAAATCCTGCTACCTAATGCTACTGCTTTGGAAAAAAAGGTTGCATATTCATATAGATCTTACTTAACAAAACAAACAACAGTTCAGCCTGTATTTACAAGTCACCAGCTGTTACATATCCAACATGGGCTTTTTGGAACAGGTCTACTTATCTTGGAGGTAGTAAAGAGATTTTGTACATACTGAGACCAACCAGTGGGAGTAGTGGAAGAAGACCTATCTAAAGATGGCCTACATGCTCAGCCAAGTTCTTTGTTTCACCCCTCACAATATGGTTTACAATTTCTGGCCCCTGTACATTATATGAATGTTAGAATTACCCTACATTCTTTGCTCAAACTTTTCCTAAATGCTATGCCAAATTATCCCTTCAGCTACACTTGCAAAGCTTGTTTGACTGTCCTGTTTGTGGACTCCATCATATGTTAAATTGATCAACAGCTACAGACTGTCATATCCTTTTTTATTTTTTAATCTATAAAGGCAATCTTCAAAAATAGGCATGCAGCTTTATCTCAATTCCTTTGTGCCTTTGTGGACTGAACAGGAGAGGAAACATTCAAAAGAGGCTTTCACAGAAAAGAGAGATGAAAAGATAGAAAGTACAGATTTTAAATAGAATATATATAGATATATGTGTGCTGTAAAATGCCAATTAGACCATACAGATTCAATACAAGACCATCAAGCTTTCTGAAGACTGAGAGGATTCTCTTTTGGGAATCTGCCCTATTGTCTACCACAAACACCTTGTGCCAACATTTGAGGACAGAAGGGAAATGACTGACTACACTCGTTCCTCTGACTTTCACAACAGTTATGTGAGACAATTACTTGTATTAGGAAGCAGATGCAGACCAGAAGCCATTGCCTGTCAATCCTGGATGCAGACAATATCTGAAAGATTTAAAATTATAAAGGAAATCAGTTCATGTGTTATTTAAATTTAGACTTGATCGGGCAGTCAAAGTTCTATAAAAACATAAATCTTCACCATCTTCCCATAACTCAAGGGCAAGTTACCTGCAGTAGGGCCCTCTGGCACAGGATAACTCCACAGTACCAGGATGTCTGCTACAGTGGTTAAAAGGAGCTTTGAAAGAGCTGGTTCTCTATGGCTGTGCACCATCTGACAAAAATTGTAGTCTAATGAAGTCAAGGTTCTCCACCAGGCGTTGGCAATATTTCAGTAACAGTTTGCATGCATATTCTTCCTCCATGATACGTGCAAGTTAGCATTGGCTTACCAAGGGGCAAGTTACCTTGTGATGCTGGGAGATAAGAGCATGCACATGGGCAATAACTGCAAAGTATAAGTTGTGCAGAATGAATTCCTGAACTGTTCTGTTGAATTCTTAAAAGGTGTTACCATAGCTTTGCTAATCCTTTTAAAAATATCAGGTTTGGAAAAATTAAGCTTACTAGGAAAGTCCAACATATATATAGTATTCTAGCTATTACCCCATCAACTGGAACCTCTTTAAATCCAGTGGAAGATGCTTACTCTTCCTGAAATATAAACCAACCTAGACAACCTATCAATCAGTGGAACTACACAAGTTGGATTTCAATTGACCTAAGGTTTTGCTCACAGAATGCTGACTATCTTGCACACCAATAAAGGAAACTGCAAACTGCTTCATTTTGTACTGTAACTAGCACAGAATCACTCTTCAGATGCGGAGAGTTTTTTGTCAATACCAGCCCACAGCCATACTATTCCCATAAACCTGACTGCTGCAGAAATGAACTTTTTAAAGACCACAGTGACTAGTTTCAGTCTGAACTGGATTATTACACAGATGATAGTGGCTGGTTTTATGCAAACCTTATCTAAATTAGGGTGAACATTACTAACATCAGCACAGAATCCTGACTTTGCTAATTTATGGGTAGCAAAGGTGAAGTTTCAAGAGAACTAAATATCAACTATCAGCAAAACTGCATAGTCCAGGACAGACACAAGAAATGTGAAGGAAGTAATTTACAGTTAGTTTTACTACTTAGCTACTTCTGAAGAAAGAGTACAGTATTTCCTTGTGATGTTTCTTTGCCTCTCACCTGTACATTTACATTTCGCACTCAGTAAGTCTTTCTTGTTGAATCTTGGAAACTGCTCACTTGCAGTCTCAGGCTGGAGAAGAGAAGCACTAACAGGCAGAAAAGATTGGGTTATTTTTCTTCTCTTTTGAATAAAGTTGCTTTTATCTAGATTGATATAGCTAACAAGCTCAACAGGCATGTACTCCTCCACTACACTAAAAATGGTAATGCTTCTACATTTTTCTTACTGAAAAGAGCTTTTTTACCTCTCAATGTGAAATCCTTGTGGAGAGAATACACTCTTGTTTTGCCTTGCCCTAACTATTTGAGGTCAGAGCTATAACCACCATAAGGTTTACTTTGACTAGGTATACTAAGATAAAGACTGAAGTTTGTCTCCGCAAGAGTTTTTGATTAATACAGTGATTACAATGTAACTCTTTCATTGTAAAAAATGTGCCATATTTTGCAGTGAAGGCATACGTATTTTTTTCTATGCTCTTTATTTGAATAATATTTGGTGAAAAATAAGAAATAAAGAACGGTTTTATTTTTCTAAAGCAAAATGCCATAGAAAGTCAAGAACACTGCATCTAGTAAGATGTTTTCAGATTTGTCTTGTTTGCTCAAAGTACTTGTACGCATAAGTGCACAGCATGTAAAAGTCTCATTTCCCAGATGTATTTATTCTTAAAAGAAGATAAGCTAAAGCCTAGCATGAAATAATGCCCTTGTGAAAACATAACTACGGGTTCAGCAACATACTCAGAACAAAACAGCAGAAACAGAAAAAAGAAATTGGCAAAAAGAACATGGAAGGCCAAATACAAAAAAGTTTCTTAGAAGACTTGGGTTCAGATCTTGACTGAGGGAACCAAACCCTTGGCTCTTAGAGATGTAACCCCACAAGCTAAGATTTGCATGAAAGTTTATTGCAAGGGTGAGAAAGAACCATCCAGAAAAAACCTGCAGCCTCTTTTGGTAAAGCCCCTGTTCAGTTTAAGGAACATGCAATCAGAGATGCGCTCATTTACATTCCTCAGTTTGGTGAACAAGCATCTGCAGAAGTGTTTCTCTGAATTGCATCAATGATGATTTAGCAACAACAACTGAAATGTGTTACAAAAGGGCACTTTTTCTTCTTGTGCCTGATACTAAACCCCTTACTCTATCTAGATATCAAAGTGTTTGTCACTTTTCCTACAATTCAAGATGACTGGCTCCTGGCTCCTTTCCTTCCGGGTCCCTTCTTCTCCTCATACTCAATCTACAATAGAAATTAAGTGTCTGTCATTTGTTCTTGTCTAATATTCTTTCATCTCAATAGCAATTCAGACAGTCTTGAAGGAGTTGAATCCCCAGCAGGAACAATGCACACTGAGGGTCACTGAGTTTTCTCCAGTGTTAGGTACATTAAGGTAGACATAAACCACCCTCCCACTTTTGCTTTTTTTACTGCTTTGTAATGGTATTAAACTGAATAAGTAGAAAATTTATTAAAACATAAAAATAAAAAATGCAGTCTTTTGAGAGACAAAATATATTCTTCAGCCACATTTGCATTGATTAAAAACTGTTGATATTATTTCTCTAAGTGCTTACAATAAAATCTGTGCTTTCATTGTGCTTCATTCTGAATTTGCTTGCAATTCAGTTGAAATTGCATTTCAGTTTGCAGTTTCCTTTAATCTGAAACAAGCCATCCTATATTCTTCAGCTGGAAGGATGAGTTTCCAAAAGTGTAACTATATCAAAGAATTTATGAATTTTTGATTTTTTTTTCTTCTACACAATAGTGCTTTGACAAGTAGTGAACCAAAAACTATGAAGCAGAATAAGTTTTGGATGGCTGTCTGCTGCATGAGAAGTTCTGAGGTTTATTTTTCCATCTCAAATCACAAAACAAATTATAAAATTTTTTATAAAATGGTAATTCTGTTTTTCATTAAGCTCACGGGCTTTTCAGTCTTTCTCACATGTGCACTTGACTGACAACAGGAAAAGAATAGATGCAAGAGAGGAAACACATCAGTTTAATTTAGTAGTCTCCTAAAAAGGAAGTAGACACATCTTTATTGCTACTGTTCCATAGCAAAGAAATAATACTCTTCTGATTTTTTACTGCTTGATTTTCAGTATAACCTTTAATGTTTTGTCATCTTTTGTCAATCAGAGAGAGAGGAATCACTGTTTCTGTCAAAAAGGCACCAAGCAGCTGTCACCTTTGCTTACGGTTACAGCTTGTATGAAAACCTGTGTTATTGAATTTCTAAGTAAGTGAGATTTCTGTGCAGAGTGCCATGAGCCGGTGAGAAGACAAGCGAAAAAATCCTACCTGGATATAGCAAGGGATACTTCACAGGCTGTAGGTGCTCTGAGTGCCTAATATCAAACTAAAACACATCCATCCACTAAATGTTTCAGAAATGAGGCCAGCAGAAAAGCTTAACATTTCTCTTTGTATCTCAGAAGCTTGGGGACTGATGTAAATAGTAGTAAGACAGGATCCTCTCACTTGAAGAATCCTCATTGAGTTTTTGTTTCAGTTTACCTGTATGTCCATTTGTTGTAGTTTAAATATAGCTTTCTCCAACATAAAAGCAAAAGCATATCTTTCTAACAGGGATACTTATGTAATAAAACTATATTTTTACAGATTATGGATATGAAAACTTAGCTGAGAGTTGATTTTTTACAATCCACGATTTTTTAGAATCCATGCAAGCTCCACTGATTTGAATTGAAAATCTGAAATTGAAAGGAAGCAAATCATAAAATGTAAGGAGAATTTAAAACTCATAAAAATTACTTTCTCCTTTGATTTATGATATTTTTAAGTTAAACCACAAGATGCAGACAGAGATTGTGGTTGCAGTAGGGGAAGAACATAAAATTACCTTGAACAAGATGAAAATATAAATACAGTATTAACTAAACCCAAATAGATGCAATAATGGGAGAGGTAAGGTACATTAATGCTACGTTGTGGTTCCACCAGCTTGACCTGGGCATTTAAAAAGCAAAGCATAACAAATAAGGGTGACTCAGAGCAGGGATTTTGCTAGCCCAGCAATCCTGAACAAGGAATTCAGGAATAGAGCCCCAGAAGGATTTGGCAAAAGGAAAGACAAAGTTGGAAGAAGGATTTTCTGCACTACACGTCTCCTCAAGAGGCTCCTCGCCCTCAAGAATGACTTGCAACAGGTCTTGTCTACCCTGCATGCCCTGTCTTCCCCTGCAGAAGACACTAGTGAACCATTGCATCATTCTTATTTTGCTCCTTCTGATAGACATCTTCCTTACTATGGAGACTGGAGACTATGCCAAGTGGACCTACCCTTTTTGGAGAGCTCTTGTAGGCACTTAAACACAAAGTCTGGTGCCTTTCAAGCCCTGTTCAAAAGGTGCCTAAATTTGAGAGGCACTTGTGTTTTACTGATCATAGTGCTCCACAAAGGCATTAAAAAGGCCTTTGGCCAGGCCACGACACAGTTTTCATTACTGCAGCAGCTAGAAAAAGCAAGTTTAGAACAAAATAGATTTGTGATTAGCCCTAATCCAAACCTGAACATGAGGTATTCAATAGCTTTATGATCAGTGTGACAGACTTAATGGAAATTTTCACCTACTCCTACCTCCCAAGTACCTGCAGTTTCTATTGGAATAGTATCAAGGGTTGAGATCCCTTATCCTGTGGGAGCAAATATCTTTCACTTACAAAGGCTTCTTAATAGAGCTCTGTAGGTACTTTCATGTAAATAAAAAAAGTTTGTTTTGAGAAATTTTAGGGTTGTTAGGCACAAAGGGGTGCCACTTGAGAGGGATTTTTGAGGAAATAAAGTTCATGAATATGTATTTACTATAGTAAGTCATAGATAAAAGAGTTGAAATAGAAGTATTAAGTTTTTTTTCCAAGGGCTTTGTGTCAGTGAGCCATTTTTCATAAAGTTCCCCTGAAAACTGAAGAGTTAGTTTCATTCTTGATATAGCTCCGCTGACAAGAACAGAATTTCATCTGCAATGGATTTAGCTCAAAGGGCTTTTTGCAGATGTGATCATGTGATGTGCCCATTACTTGGAACATGTTTGCTTGTGTCACATGCATGATATATTATAAAAACATCTCTGATTGTTTTGCAATTCCTATTTTCTTGTGCCTTTTCCTGGGCTTCCAACAGCTCAGCTGGAAGCTCCTGGAAGACTGGTAACATTAGTTAACATCACTTGATCGATACTGACTCTCCTTCTGAATATTTCTAGCTGACATTTGAAGCACTATGTCAGACTGATCAGATCAAGAAACAACAGAAATAAGCTGCCACTGAGCTTCTTGCTGCTGTAGCTATACTTTTTCTGGGTCTGCACTCCTTTTTTTAGAGTTGAGTATCTCTTTACTGCACGACAGCCTTCAGTAAACTTCACCTTCACCAGGTATCAGGAATCATCAACAGCTATTTTGTGAAAGGTCTAGCAAGTTACTCAGTAAGAGCCTCTTTCAGAAATCACAATTTTTGTCAGAATGGTTACTTCCAGCTAGAGTCAGCCAGCACCAAGAAAAGAAGAACTTAATGAAAGTAAGCATGCATGCATATGGCACATTGAGGCATGAGTTCTTGCTTGCAGCTGCTAAATGCTATTATGCTGTATGAAATAAATGCGCTAAACCATAACTGTTTTGTCTGCCAAGAAAGATCTATGTAGGCCAGCCAGTGAAAGAACGGTTTTACTTTGCAGACTGCAAAACTGAATCCAATTTTGCAGAATTACAGGTGATGCCCAAAAGACCACTGCAAACAGAACATTTTTTAGCAATTTAAATCTTGCAGAAATTGAAACTCAATAGCTGTTCTTTTTGTTAGAAGAGGGTTTGTTACTTCTGTAGGCCTGATCCCTTCAGCCTGTAAACCAGTCCAAGCAAATGCAATCTGTCCCCTGTTCTCAGTTATACATGGTAGTTTTTATATATTCTGTTTATCTCCTGAATATACCAACAATAATTGATTGCATGTTCTCCTTTTCCCATTGGAAATAAAAAAAATAAAATATGTAATCTGTCAAACTACACAGGGCTTTTTTTTTTTTTTTTAGTTTGATTAATAGAAGTGCATTCTTAATTTATTTTCTCTCTTGACATTCATCCTCTAGGTTTTTAAGCCAAGTGTTCATGATATGATCCAGCCAGCTTACAGGGATCAACAACCCCCTTGTGAATAATGGTTAAAAACGTATCCCACCTGGACAGTGAAACACTGGCAATGCTCCAGAATAAAGCTATCTCTGTCACCCTCCCAGTTGTGTATACAATGGTGGCTTTGATCAGCATCCCTGGCAACTTGTTCTCCCTTTGGGTACTCTGCTGGCACATCAAACCCAAAACACCCTCTGTTATCTTCATGATCAACCTAAGCATCACGGATCTCATGCTCGCCAGCTGCTTTCCCTTCCAGATTTCTTATCACATCCAAAGCAATCACTGGACCTTTGGCAAGACTCTTTGCAGCCTTGTGACCGTGATGTTCTACTCCAACATGTATTCTTCCATACTGACCATGACCTGCATCAGCATCGAGCGGTACATGGGTGTGGTATATCCCATGAAGTTGATTAAGTGGAGAAGAAAAAGATATGCCCTGGCTGCCTGCCTAGGTATGTGGATGTTCTTGCTACTAGCCTTCTACCCACTAGAAAGCACAGATCTGACCTACGAAGTGAAAGAATTGGGAATTATAACCTGTTTCGATGTCCTCAAGTGGGATATGCTGCCCAACTTTGCAGCCTGGGTAGCCTTTCTCCTCACGCTATTTGTTGTGCTCTTCCTGATCCCTTTTGTTTTAACAGTTGGATGCTACATTGGCATAATTCGGAAGCTTATTCAGACATCGAGCAGATATGGTAACAGGCAGAAGACTAGATCCATATACCTGGCGATAATAGTCCTTCTGGTATTTGTTACCTGCTTTGCCCCCAATAACTTTATCCTACTTGCACATATGATCATCCGCCTGTTTTATGACAGGAGTTTGTACCCTGCCTACAAGCTCACCTTATGCTTCAGTTGCCTCAACAACTGCATAGATCCCTTCATTTATTATTTTGCATGCAAAGAATTTTACCAGAAATTCATGGAAGTGTTTCGCTCTAAGGTTCTGCTCAGTGACAGTTTGGAAACCAGAAGGGAAAGCTTATTCTCTGGAAGGACCATGTCAGCCAGGTCGATGTCAAGCGGACCTATGGATGGGTTAGAGGGAGTAAAGGTCTATTTGCAAAGGCGAGAGAGTGTTTTTTAGCCTTAGAGATCCCTAGAAGAAACGCATGAGATCCCTGAGTAGACACAGAAATCATTTCTTTTTGAATAGCTATCCTCAAAATACCTTGCTCCAGTGACAGACCTCAAGCCATACTTGTATTGTACTTCAGTATTTTCTGCTAAGAAATGGAAGCGTTGGAGGAACTGAGTTTATTCAAGAAGGCACTGAAGCAAATCCAGTATTGATTAATAGGTGTTGGCCTGGAATTAGTCCTACTGCATGAAAGCAAGGGATAAGTTTAGAACAAAAAATACTTCCAGGTTGTATGACCTCAGTGTTTAACCAAAGGCTTGTGATTCTCAGTGAATGTGAAATATTACTGTATATGAATTAGAGCATACACTGAAGTTGGATTTGGAGTGAGTTATTTTTATAAGCAATGCGCTGAGTTTTTTGTTTGTGGGTTTGGTTTTCTGTTGTTTGTGTTGTTGTTTGGTTTTGGTTTTGTTTTTTTTTTAATGTACTGCTTACTCTCTTGTATTTCTATAAAAGAATGAGCAAAAATGCCTTGTCATTCTACTATTAATGCATAATGCATGGCCACTGTGAATTTACCACAACAGTCACTCAACTGTTTATCAGAACCAAACCACACTAACCTTTGAAAAGGTTAGGTTGACTTATTTATTTCAACTTTAAATAGCAAAATATCTCATACAACGAAAGGAAAGCAAGAACTAGTATTTTGAGACTACTTCAGCTGCTGAGTGGATATTTTCATTTGTTGAAGTTATTAATTTCTCAGGACAGTGGGGAGCAGTTGATTTAACAAAACAGATTTTTTTTCACATTGACCTACTACAGTAACAATGCTGCTGCTCTTATGTGATTGGTATCAACAAGTCATTTTCACCAGTTCCCTACAGGGTATACACAGAAGCACCATCCCCCTCAGCACAGAATTTAGCTTTATATAGTGTACAGGCAGCGAGTTTACCTTTCTTATGGTGATAGTGTTGATTATTAACCAGATTTTCAGCTGGATATATGAGAATTCAACCAGAGACTGGAGTGATTCTGTGTCAGCAGAAACTAGCTAAAAACCTGTTCCTATGGCCAGATGCCAGAAATGTACTTCTTTCAAGTAGACAAACAGAAAGAAAAGGAAAAAAAGAATGAAAGCAAGGCTTGAGGATGGCAGATGGACCAAATACTCTGGAAACAGGTTATGGCAGATTGATGTGCAGTCCTGTGTTTGGGACTCCACTCTGAAATATCCTTCCCCAGCTTGTTTGCATATACCATGTCATGTTTTAATCATTCTCACAACTCAACAATTGCCTGTGTGCTTGGAAAGACAACTGCTACAGAATACGTGCTGTGGACAGAACGAGGCAAAGTTTTTTCTGTAGTATTTACAGCTTTTCACATGCTTTTGGGCCTCACTGGCAGAGAAAAGTCAATAAACACCTGACAGCACCAGACGAGCTTCCCCTTACAAGCAAGAGAAAGCTATATGGTATCCTTTTGTGCACTGTCACTCCATTCAGTGCTGAGTATGAGGCTGTCTTCGACATCTTGGATAGTTGGTTCAGACATCACATGCTAGGTTTGCCACGAGCAGACCTGTACTGATTTCTGAGCTCCTGTGCCTAAGTAAAAGGCAACACCCAAGGCCCTTAAAATCTGACTTTTTTCTTTGTGTATGACATGATTTAAGGCACAATTTTCTACCACTAATCACCACGAGTTTCTTCAATGATAGAAGCTGGATAACCACAAAATCAACAGTGAAATATTTGTATGTCCTATATTCTGCTAAAGTATGGCCAGTTTTTGGACAAGGATAAATGTGAGTGGACCTAGGACTACCTTTTAAAAGCCATCTGAAGAGTTCTGTGGCATTTCACAGTGTTGGTTTTAATTGATCTGCACTTTTTCTGCCCACAAGGCCAGCCCTAGTGATATAGAACCTGTCCAAACCTTCCCATCAATTTGCCTGGAAGCTACCCTGCATTACCAGCCTCTGTGCTGTGCGCATATGTGCCGTGAGATGAGCTTGCTACTTTAAACCACCTCGCATGTGCTAAAAGGGAGTCCACTGAATATGTTTCTGTATGAGTCCTCTTCACCATCCACTTTCACAGAATTCCAGCTTTTTCACTACCAAAACCGTTTTCAGCATTTTGCTGTGGCAGGAACATTTTCAGAAGTTATACTGAAGTCTCCCTCCTTTAAAATGTATCATTTTTTTTTTAGCATGCAAGTATTTTTACAATGAAAATTGTTACTTCTCCTAGCTCTAATGCAGATTTTCACCCTGTTTTATCCTGAACCTGATCTTCAAGCACCTAGTGCCTCCTAAAACATGCTGCAATGTGCCTGATCTGCAACTGACACCAAACAGAGCCAAAAGGGCAGAAACTGCACTTTGGACAACATCTGCTATGTTTTGAAAAATACTGAGCTGCTCCTTTTGCAAGAGAGAAAAGATGTTCACAACTGACTGAAAATGTTCTTCTGTCCAGCCTCACGCAGCTCTTCATAGCCCTTCATCCCTCTTCCGACATTGTCTAAAAGGGAAGAGGAAGGACGGCTCACTCAGGTACTTCTTTCTGCCGTTTTACCAAGTAGCCTTTAGTCAGCTCAGATTAGTCAAAATTCCCATTTGGGTGAGTGGGATTATTCCTTGATAAAGGAATATATAAATGAACCCAACAACAGCAGTCTTTCAAGTCCAATGGTGTACACCGTGAAGTTTTGAAGCGTTTCTTTAGAGATGAGGAGAAGAAATTGTTTTTAAAAGTGTTCTTTGACACTGGGGTATGTCCTACTGGGGCATCATAAGGTAGCAAGTCTTCTACCCTCCTTGGTTAATGGGTGTGAGTTGACATACATGTATATACATATAAACATACACATATATGAAGACTGCCATTTTAGAGGTTATTTAGAAATTCATTACTATATTGCCTTTGGCTTAGGGAATATGGGTCCTGAGCAACGTGCTTACTTAGCTGCCTCTGTGGTTAATGTAATTTTACTGAGAAGACGTGAATGTATAGGCTTCTGTTTGAGTTTTAGGGGGTGGCTTTTGTGTTTGGTAGGGTTGTTATTTTGTTTTAATTATTGTTTAGCAATATATCTATAAATGTGCTTGGACATTTTTGTGTATATAATAACAATAAAAAACCCAAACCAAACAAACATAAAAAGATCATGATTTAAGATTCTTTTCTTTGTTTGCACCTGCCATGTGAGAAACTTCCAAGCTTAGCAGAGGGCAGGGAAAACAAGTTATGAAATAAAAAAAATCCATTTCCCACTGCTATTGGCTTTTTTAAAAATTTCTGTATGTTTTGAATTCTCTTATTTTTCCCATTTTTTTTAAGTTTATTATTTTTCTTTTCATACCTTTTTTTTTTTCCTTTTGTACATCTACATCGTAGAAGCTGGCTTTGGCATACCCCCATCAAATTTTAAAAGCAGCAGTACTTGAATGAGATGTTGGCTAACTTGGAATCCTTCTCCTTGCTCAATAGGTGCACCAAATATATACATATATATATATGTATATTTCAATTTCAGTGCGTTTCTGAAGGGGGCTGGTAGCCATGGGCTGTCCCACCCCAGCCAGGATCAGGGCAGCCCCAGCCCCAGGCATTGGGCACCTCCCTGGGGACAGGGATGGGCCAAGGACAGGCTGTGACACAGGCCCATGGGTGGGCCTGGTTCAGCAGGACCCATGGCTGCGTAGGGCTATGGGGAGCTGGAGATGAGCCCTGCTGTGGAATTGCTGGGGCAGGGGCTGACACACCTGATACAGGGTCCTGGGCCCTGGGCAGGGTAGGAGGAGCCCTTGGGGGACTGGACAGGGACAGTCAGAATTGGTAGTGCCTTGACAAACATTTCTTAGGCTGACTATGCTCTGTTTTGGGTTCAGTGTCTGTTTAGCTACATCTGTGCTGATACATGAGAGGGATAGAGATCATCCTAACGTCACCCAATCTCTTTTTGACATTTTTTCTAGTTCAAAGTGTTTAAAATAACATGATATCTACATTGATAGCCGCTAGAGTAGTATTTCTCTAAGGAGATAATTAGGGTATATGCTATATACCCAAAGGTGTGCATGATAGCATGAATGTTTGAGAGTCAATTTCAATGTCAGTAAGTGTGAAATAATGCACATGGGGAAATCCAGTAATAGCTTTGTATACAAAATGGTGTTTCTTAGCAGTGACCACTATGAATCATAAAACATAACCCCTTGCATCAGCTCAGCATTGTGGAAATCCATGGTTTGCCCACACCTTGCTTACTTTGTGCACTTCTGGTCTCTTCATCACGGATAGGATCTACAAGAACTGGAAAAGGTCAAGAGAAAGGCATGTGGGATAATCTCGGGTATGAATTTAAAACTTATGAGTTAAATAGTTTACGGCTATTCAGCTTCGAAAAGTGACAATATAAGGTAGGTTAGAAAGAAGTCTACAAAATCCTCAGTGGAGTGCAGAAGTTCATCAGGACAAGTTTCACTGCCTTTGCCTAAGCAAGAATTGGGGAATATTAAGCTAATGAGATCCAGGCTCAAAACCAGGAAAAGTTAGTATCTCTTCTCACAACACATAGTGTCATTGGAGAACATCTTGACAAGAATGTCGTGTTTGCACATAGTACATGGTTCCACAGAGAGACTGGAAAAGCACCTGAAAAAGAAATACATTAGACATCACTAACACACAAACCACAGTAGATTCAGGAAAACCCATAAGATTAAAATGGTCAGAGGCTGGAGGAACACTAAGGGGAAGTGACATTATGTGATTGCCCTGTAATTAAATCCATCCTGAAATAAAGAGGAACTCGCTATTGGAATAAATCCTGTACTGTCTTTCCTCATTTATGTGGCAGCTCATAGCCTTAAAAGGAGCTATTGAGAGCAAAGTTTCAATCATACTGTTCATCTTGATATATTTGGATTACTTTCATTCTGGATTAAATTTTTGTAAGTGTTCTCCTGTCAAACCTATAAAGTGTACTTATGGACAGCATAATAGGAGTATAACGCTTAGCTGAAATATCGTTTTTAAAGCTTGGGGTTTTATTTGACAAAAAGACCCTGCCTGTCTGAAGTCTGAGCTCCTATTGAAGCTCCTGGTCTTTAATGACTTTGTTCAAGTCTTATGGCTTCTAGTATTTTTCTTTCAAGTCTAAACAGTTGGAATATGTTATCAAATGAGAAGACTCTCAGGCCTCTTTAATTATAAAACAAGAAGTTCAGAGCTGCCAGACAGAATAACTTTCTAGCTTTTAGCATAAATAAATACCTCAATCCCCTGCTTGACTGTCCTGGCTCATGATGTCCTGCAGCCAGTCTTTTTTCTTTCCTTCTGCAGAAATTTGCAGCACTAGGACACTGATTGTTCTCTTTCCCCACTTTCTGCACCAATGCTTGTATGACCTGGCTCTGGCAATGCCACGATTACTCAGATGAAGAAAGCAAAGGGCACATGCTGTCCTGCTAGGAGCTACAAAGGCTAATTGTCATTTGAAGCTTCTCCCAGGATGTTCTACACCTTTAAATGCTGTTGTTGGATATGGTAATGTACCAGCAAAATGGCGTTTTGTTGAGTGCCTTAAATCTGAGGAAACATAATGGTTTGGCTCCTCTGCTGCATACCTTAGCAGCCTTGTCAAAGGAGAAAAGACAACAGACTTAAGGGAAGTATAAAGAGATTCAAGCTAGAGATGGGAGAGGGGTTGAAGAAGTAACCTTTATGGTAACTTGGGGTAGAAATACAGTAAATGAGAGTTTGGAAAGGGATCCAGAAAGTTAGTCTCTGCAAGAAGCCGTCTGCAGCTAGAGAATGTCTGTAAATAGTTTTCTTCATAAACAGTCAGTTTCGGTTTAGAAACAGAGAGCCCTTTCAGCATGAAAGCTGGAAGCAGCAGCATATCTCCAGATCTCCGCTGCAAGGAAAGGAATGTGATTAACAGACAAATAAACCACTATCTAGATACAGAGCAAACATCTCACAGAGGGACTCATATCTCTAGAAATGCGGGCTTGCCAAGCACAAAAGGTGCAACTTATCTGATCAAAAGTAGATACGAAGTACTGTTCTAACCATCTTATTGCTTGGCAGCATTCACATTGATTGCCTCCTCTGTTTCCAAAACCTACATGGTAGCTGCTTTGGCTACTGGTTGCATTCAGACATCCAGATGTTGGTAGACTCCCATGTTAACACGGACCCACGCACAAAAGCAGTGTTAGTATCCCAGGACTGTTGCCACCTTCTTCTTGATAGCTGTCTGGATTTTGCCATCTTCATGCTTGTAACAGCAGTTTGTTCATCTGATGTAGGCTCATGGCCAGGGAAATAATATTCCTGGGGACCTGATCAAACACAGGGCCTGTAGGTCTTTCTCACCTTCCCAGGCTCATATGGCTTCAGAAAATAAAGGAAAATAAAGACGTTGAATGACTGGAAGCCTCTTCACATCATTTACCTCTACACAGAGTCTGTTCACCTTCTCAATTAGAAACTGTCTATGGAGGTACAATGGCTTTTTCTCCTTCAAAACCTTTCAGTACTGCAATACTGATGGTTCAGTTTCCCCTGTTCCTCGTTACTGTCAACAGGCTTGCTGACATTCTTCCTTTCCCTATTTCACCTTGTATTCCATAGTATATGTAGAATTCATCTGTACCTCACCCTATTCTGATAATGCAAGCTACTCTGTTGACACTTTCACGTAAAATGTCTGTACATTTGAGGTTTTTTTACCAAGACAGCTGTTCCCACATATTGCTGCTAAAACTACACCTTTAAAGGATAAAAAAATGAGATAAAATACAGCAGATAACTTTTCTTAAATTGATAAATCTGCTCAGATTAAGAAGATAGAAGACACAAAACCCCCCTTTAATCTTACAGTAATTTTTATTTTCATATTCAATACAAGTATTTGGGCCACAGGGTAGAAATATTCCTGTTCTTATAATCATGCCAATTTGCTGGAGGGGCCTTAAGCTCTGTTACAAACATATCTTAGCACCTATTACTGTGTTTATGATGTCTGTAGCTCCAATCTCAATGCATCTCTCTCAAGACACTGCTAGACCTACTGACATAAGCAGTAGCTCTGATTGCCCATATATGTACAAACATGCATGCATACCCATTTACATTAGGTAACCCTTTAGTCCTTAGAATTTATAGCTCGTTACAGCTACCCGGAAATTAGTGAGCAAACTCGTAGAAAAATTATGGGATGCACCGCCCTCTTGTGGAGATTTAAATAATGCACATACGAGCTCCACAAACGTTCTTGACCTTGGAGCATCAGAAGTCATTTTCTGGAAGAGCCTGGACTACAGCTGAGGCAATAAACCCTCTCTTCTCTGCATCTTATCTTCATTTTCCCTAACTTTATACGGCTGTCTTTACAGTAATCATTATACTGTACAAGTAGAAGGAAGACTTGTTTTTCTTACTTAGGCAAATATATATTTGTATCTTACATTATACATGTGTATGTGTTTTATATAAATACACACACATATATATCATGTGCATGTTGTGTATTCATTACGTACATACACAAACATTTTCTGAAAATATTTATGAACATTTTTATGCGTTTTTCAAATATAAACAATTCAGAAACAGTGGTATTCTTTACAGACTTCTCCACCTTGCAATACCTTCTCTGTAGCAGAGGCCAAAAGCAGTTATTCTGATTCCCTGAAATCCCTTCTTTAATCATTCTTGGAAGGAAACTCTTTACGCTATTTAAATACGTTGGCCAAAGATGCTTCACTGGGACTTGGATAGAGATTTATGTTTTGCTAAAAGATGCTTTGTGAATGGCCACGTTCTCCTCCTGGGCATTGTTACACGTTTGATGTAGCTGCTTCTCCTTGTCCCATAAGATGGGCATGGGGCTGCCTGAAGGATAGGCTGGCATTCCTCCTGTTGTGATGTTCCTGTCAACAGGATGACATTCCCTCAACAGTTGTAAAGTTTGTTTCCTCACAGACAAGGTATTATGTTATTTGATAGCTATGTGAGATAAACATCTTCAAGTTAAATATACGTAAAAACATTTATAGGGACATTACATACTACACAGCCCATATATTTAACTTAAAATCTTATTTAATCTGACTTCCTGTGGTTTCCTCAAAATACTTCTATGTGCTTGTAACACCAAATAGAAAGGAAATTCTGGGAAGTGATCATGTAGACACACTGAGCTATTGCAGGCCTTCCAAGTTGTATAGAAGAGGAGGAAGGAGCATTTAGTCCTGAGCTGGAAAAAAATGAGTTTATAGGGGTTCTTAAAAATGGACTATGGGAACACATGGCTAAAGAATAAGACTGGTGAAGGAAATCTGGGGTACCCGCTCTGCAAGTGCTCCCTGAGTCTGGAAAAATGGCTCTTGAAAATCTTATGATTTTCCAGTAAAACTTCAGCAGCGCTCTGCAAGAAGCAATGACAAAACAGTTTGAGAGCTAACATGTACTTCTGTTTTATACACCTTGAAAGGATCTGAACTTACTAAAAAAATCTAGAACACCTCTTCATAACCCGCAAATTTAGTTGAACATGTAAAGCAATATAAAAAGGAGATAGAGTGTTACATGAAGCAGGTAATTCTTTGCTCAGAAGACTGCTAGCTAAGTATCAGTTATACGTAAAATGATAAAAATAGAACATAGCACAGGTGACGTTAAATGACACAACGATTTTATTTCATCAGAGGAGAATTTCTGATGACTAGGTGGTGAAATAGAACCCATCTGTAAATCACTAATCTTCTTTTCCCTGTAGTAATAGAAACAAGAGATATTTCATGAACTGTGTAGACACATTGGACTATGGCAAGTATTTTAATGGCAGAAAGGCAGTCCTTGAAAAACCAAGTCTGAGCTCTTGGAATTATTGAGGTTATCATAGAAAAACCAAGCTGCTTGTAAAAGATGAAACGTTCATTCCCTTCATAGCAACATCCCCAGAATTCACTAACTTCTTCACAGTGGAATGCATTATTCCTCAAACAAGTTGATCTTGTGGTTGCACAGGTGACTTGGCCAAATAATACATCCCCACTGAAATACATACACTCATTTGGGGTACACATAAAAGTAGGCACAAGGTTTTGATTACCATAGTGCTCTTTACATGCTTAAAAGTATTACTGTAATAGCCGCAGTGTAAATGCATAGGCAGAAAAGCAGAGAGGTCAGAACCAAAATGTTGAGGAAAGGTCTCTGCAGTTCAGTGCCCTCTCTGCTGTTTTTCTTTTGCTCAAAATACCCCAGATACTTGAAAAAGACAACAGTTTCATAACCAACCTTGGCCAAGCTAATCTTTGACTAGTGCAGTCAGCCAAGACAGAAACTTTTTTGATAACTGCTGGTGCCATTGACCATCACCTCGATCAGCTCGCTGCAGCCTCACACTCAGTCTGCCTGATGTTTGCAAGGCTCCTACAGAGCAGTTAATGATGATTACTCATCAAGTCTCTTCCAGCTGTGGTAGCTGATGTGATGTAGTTTGGCTTTTTCTCATATGGTTCTTTGGATTGATGTTTAGACAAGCAAAAATAAGATAAAGGTAAATGAAAACACATATTTCATCAGCTTAATGGTTTTGTCATTTTGACAAAATAAAACACTCTTTGGCATGGAAGTTTACCAGAATAGCGGTTTTAGTAATTAACACTCCTTGAAAATTATAATTAAAAAAACACATCTCATTTTCTTCACATAAAAAAATCTTTCAGTGATCTCCATTTTTGGACATTGCCTGAACTTTCATGGAAAAGAATTTATAGAAGTTCCACATATTTCTTCATTTACTCATTTATTTAACCCTCAAAAAGTCTGTTGTGCAAATCAGAGGAGCAATATACAAACAGAATTCAGCCAAGGGAGGCAAGTCATGTGTGTCCTACTCTTTTAATGGGTCACCACACGTAAGAAAGATGAGTTATGTTGCACAGATCTCTACAGGCTCTACAGGTGACTAAAGGCAGATCCGTGTTCCATTATTGTCTATCAAAACAAGCTGGCAGAAACAGGTAGTGTTCTTTCTGGTCGTGTCTAGGTTTTATACATATATATGTGTTGGGTTGGATTCACAACTTCATTGCTTCTCTTCTATACCAGTGAAACTATACTGGAAGACTAAATAAAATGAGAAAGAGAAGAAAATAAGGCCTGTTGAGATGGAAAACTTTGCATTATCATCTTACTCCTCTGGAGTGTCTGAATTTAGTTTACAAAGCTCACCTAGTTCCCACACAAAGCAAGGCATCATATAGAAAGATGACTCTGGATAAGATCTGTGTCCCAAATTCTAGGAGCATGCATACAATTGCAATTTATTTTTCTTTGGTTAGTCTTGCAATCACATAGAAGATGTACACATATTAGGATTTACAATTACGTTAAACTTGCAAGCATTAGGGGTAGGGATGTAATATTTTTACAAGAGGAATAACTCCACATCTTTGTCCCATGTGTGCCAGGAAACAGGCTTCTGTTATTTGATGAGATCCTTGTCCTTTTATTTAGTCAAAAATTATTGTAGTATAACATAAAGGGTATTCTGGTCTCCATTTAAGCAATATTTTCAAACCTCCTTTTTTGAGAGGAGCACTGTCACAATTCACAGCCCCTTTTTTTTTTAAAAAAAAAGAGCAGTGAATTCATTCTGACAGGCTCTCGTGAGTTTCCTGCACAACATCCTTGTCTCTAAACTGGAGAGATACCAATTTGATGGATGGACCACTCGGTGGATAAAGAATTGGCTGGATGGCTGCATGCAAACAGTTGTTGTCAACAGATCAATATCCAACTACAGCCTGGCAACAAATGGTGGCCCTCAGAGGTCCATGTTCAACATTTTTCCTGGCGACATGGAGAGTAGGATTGAGCGCGCCTTCAGCACTAAGCTGTGTGGTTCAGTTTATACGCTGGAGGGAAGGGATGCCATCCAGAGGGACCTTAACATGCCTGACAG
>JANHGB010019333.1:0-54554 GCA_026283785.1 Coracopsis vasa
GAAAACTGCAGTGATTTACCTAGAACTTCAAAATGTGTTTTAGTCCAATCTTCTGTACAGTCAGTGAAGAAATCAATAACCCCTAATATAAATAAATTTTTCAGCTTACTGGCAGTGTGAATGATGTTTTGCTCCACTGAAGGTGACTTCTTGTGGTGAAATTGCTTCTTGGCATAATGAAGAGAAGAAGCCTTTGTAAAATGATTAGTTAATTGCTCTTTTCCTACCTGTGATCCTTGAACATTGTGATTAAGCTTTGTACCTTTAAAATGATCTTCTGCAACTTGTAGTGGCTGAACTGGCTGGGTGTGGGGGTGGACTGATACTGGAACTGTTGGAAAATGGCAGATCCATATGAAATTACATACTACATTTGCCTGCCCTGGGCCGTATGCAGGTGAGGCCTACAGTCTACAGACATAGTGAAACACATCCACACTGAAGTCAGGCACCTCTGCAGTCCTATAGCAGATGTCATCCATGTGCTAAGGAGGTAGCACACTTTCAGAAGGACCACATGCCCCTAGCAGGCAGCAGCCTTGCTGTCTCATTGGGCTTGGGAAACCTCCTGCTTTTTCCCCTTCAGAGGACGGTGTGTTTTGGTGTGGCCAGTGGAGCTGAGCATTGGGTCACAGCATCTAAAGCAGATCAGCTGCTACTCACCCTGATGTTACTCAAATGAACCAAACTGTTGCTTGAGTTTGTTGACTAAAGGTCTATATTTGTGCAGCCAAGGCTTATGAGCCTTATTCCAAATGTTGCATGCATGTGATGAGCTCACAACGAAGTGTTTAGACCACAGTTGGCTGTAGGCCGCTAAAAGTATTTCTGTCTTTTATAGTTTTCTGTGGTGTTTGTGTCTTGTTTTGGTCTGAAGCGCTGATATGGAATAGCATTAAAGACATGTGGGTTGCATTGCTGAGTGAGACAGTATTTTTGTTCTGTAAATATTTGCAGACATGACAATATGGACTTGGATCTAAGAGCACACAATACACTAGGGGTAATATGTTCCAACAGTTTCTCTCAAAATGCACAGCAGGGATAAAAACTAATTTAATATTATGTCCTGGGTTGATGATCATGAATGTTATGTTGTGAAATTAAGAGAGATACTGAGGAGGAAGCAATGTCTGTTTAGCTCTTTAAAAAAATGTTGTATCTTGGCAAGTCCGAGACCACCTGCACATTTTATTATAAAAGAAAACAATCCTTTGGATTCCATCTCTTTGTTACCTCCAAGCAAGATAAACTAGTGATACTGCATACACAGAACTTTAATATGGAGAGTTGGTCTTGCTTTTGGCCAAAACAAACTTTTGCATTGTGCACGATTCAAGACTGTCTTTCTTCTTTTAGCCTAAAAGGGGTTGGTAATTGTTCTTACTTAAGACTGAGGTTGCTCTTGGAAGCAATTTATAGATGAAGGGCAGCACATACAAAAAATTGCCATTTCATGGATACCAAACCTAAACACACTGTACTTCCTGCTGAAGGTATTAAGAATATAAATAACCTGCTTACAAGACATCCTTTTGTCCTAGTGGAAGGACAGAGGTTGATGATTCAGCTGTCCAGTGTAACACTAATCAATTATTTAAAGTGTCCTGGAGATGCCAGCCTCCTTAATAGCACATGTAGTGGTATTTACTTAAAAGTGTTTGTTAATGTGATTACCTGTTAAGTCCCTTGAAGTTCATCAGAATAGCACAGAGAGGGCTTCCAGATGCTTGTGTTGTTCGCTGTGCTTCAGTTTCCAGATCTGCAGTATGCAGGTAATACTGCCGAATTATAACAAGTCGGCTATTTTGTTTCTGCTGTTTTGCTATGATGTGTAGTTGGAGACAAAAAGTGGAGATGAAAGCCACTAAGTAGTAGTATTTACTGTATGGTGTCTAACTGAAACATCAGTTGCTCGTTCTTATTGAACAAACATCTGTATGAATGCTCAATCTAGGAAGGCATGCCTCATCTGTATACTCAGCCTAAGCATCACTATACATATTTTAAACTTTAAAAAACAAAGTTTAAATAAAAGGCAGAACAGAAAAAACAGCATAGTGTCAAATCATTTCAGTGTGTAAAGAAATGAAATCCATGGAATTGGTATCTTCTGATGTGGATTTGAGACCATAAAATAACAGGCAATGAGATAAGATTATGGGCTCTTACGGTTTGTTTTCATTTGGAATAAAAAAAAAAAAAAAAAAAAAAAAAAAAAAAAAGAAAGAAATTTATGAGTTTCCAAACTTTGGTTTGTTTGTGCACCACCAAAATACAAATAAAAGTTCTTTACCATTCTGGGGAAATGGGAACAGCTTTTTGCTCTTTGGTGGCCTGTCCAAAGGGATGTGTGCCATTAACCCTACCCTCTTCTTCCCTGTGCTGGCCTGTGCCTAAACACAGGGAAAAGCATTTGATGATTTGGGCAGTATTGTCTCACCAGATAGGTGTTAACTGCCTGCTAATGGTTAAAGATATAATTGAGGTTGTTTTTTTTTTTTATGCTACTTTGAAACGGCTCTTGTGTGACTAGTGTAGGAACATCAGTTTTGGAATGCACTTTTTGAATTCTTTAATAATAGACTTATTTGCATATTTTTTTAAAAGGTTTCTGGTAACATAAAATTGTGTGAACTAGAAAACAGCTATAATAAATTTGTCATTTTAAGCTTTATTTTCGTGATTGTTTTTGTAGGTTTTGTAAAAAAAAAAGTATCTTACAGGCTTCATCAGATAAAAAAAAACCCACCTTAACAATTTACCTGCAGTAATGCACTTTGGTCTACAATTGTTTGACTTTGATGATGTCTCTTATCTGTATAATTACTGTTTGGGCTGAAGTATCAAAGCTTATTGCATGAGAATTCCAACCCTGACTCAGCAGCAAGCAGTATGAAGGAATTCTGCAAAGGAGCTTTGAAACATGTTTTATCCTGCAAATGTGTATCTTATAGTGGAAGCTACTACAAACTCTTCAGCCAGTCTCTCAACACTTACTGTTTCTTCTTTTTTTTGTTTTAAATGTAATTGTATGAAATGTAATTAGGCCAGGTGATTCTTAAAACACTTGCAGAGAAAACTTGATGATTGTATTACTTTGATTCTTAGAAACTGAACACTGCTGAAAATTCTAAAATAATGGGTTTTTCACACTGTGATCCCACAGAGAGGTTGTGTTATAAACCACCTAGGAATAGGCATAAATAGGAAAATCTTGGGGAATCGTTAGTGCAATAACATTTTTCATGTCCTTAACTTTGAGAATCTTTGTAATTGCATTAAAGTCAAAGGGCTCAGTCCTACAGGATTCTGTGATAACAAAGCTCGAATGGCTTGTATGCATGTAAGATGATGTCGAGTATAACTATATCTTACAATGAAGCAAGAATACAAGTATTTGCAAAATTTAGAATAATAGAATAATTTAGTTAGGAAAAGACCTTTAAGATCATCAAGTTCAACCACCGCATCCATCACTAAACCATGTTCTTAAGGGCCATATGTACACGTCCTTTAAATCTCTCCAGGAATGATGACTGTTCCATGTCCATGGTGATCCTCTTTGCAAGATGTTGTTAGCTGTGCAATTTACAGAATTTAGGTTGAAAGAAACAGTTATGGTTAAAATATTTCTCAGTTTTCCAGGTTATAAGTGAAAGTTTTGAAACTAATTTGCATGTTGGTTCTTTAGTGAAAAGGAACTTATAGGGAAAATGATTCTGGAAGGCAGAAATTCCTTTAACAAAATAATATACAAATTCAGAACATTAAATTTCTGGCACTCCTTCTTTAGACTGGGTGTAAATATTAGATAAAGGAACAGATCTGCAAAATCAGCATTATTTATACAGCAAGGAATTCATTTGGGGAGCATTAAATTAAAAGGACAGGGAATGGCTTTCATTTCATAGCTATAATAATACTATATGTAAGAAGATGTAAACGTTTGTATGTTTTATGCCCAGTCTTTTCATATGGATGATCTTGCTTATATTAAAATATATCTTCAGGAAATTACAGACTGATCTCTTTAACAGCAAATAAAATATCTTACACAACTGGTTCTGAGCACCAGAAGAGTAGGCAGCTGCCTGTGGTATCAGAGTCCAAAAGGCTTCAAAATGTCCATTGCCTCCAAAGCAATAATAAGGACCTCCAAAGGTCCCTTCCAACCTCAACCATACTGTAATGGCACCTAGTCCACTGACAAAAGGGTGACGATTGGTGGAACACATCCTGTGTTAGAAGCAGTGGTCATCGTCTCTGTCTCTTCTGTCCTCCTCTACATCTTTCCCATTCTCACCCCTTTTCCCATGTGCAGCAGTAGTAGGAACATGAAGTCTGGTTCTCCCACGTATCTGGACCTAGCTGTGTCCCTCCCTGCCTATCTTCTCCATTCCTTGTGTAGCAACATTCAATTTTGCCTACACAACTGGGAAACCTTGAGTTAGCTCTCAGTGTTCGTAGCATATTTCTAACCCTAGAGAAGAGCTGTCTGCCCCTGCTTACTCTGGCTTTTGTGGAACTGCAGGAATTTGACACTAGGATATTAAATGAGTCCTAAGAAATACCATGAAAGTTCTGTATTGGCATTCTTTATAGTAAGAATTTGCTCCCTAATGCAAGTTTGATAATTTGGAAAATTTGTTAATACTCCTTTTAGTTAGTTGATTCAAGCTGTATTCAAGAATTGCCTCCAAAAATCCTATTATGTTCATGAGGTTGATTACATCATGCCATATTTTGGATAAAAGAGACCACTTATATCCCTGCTTCTGTTGAGGATCTCTTGGCTAAAATACTGGATTGTGTTAGGTTACTTGGCAGTTTGTTTCAAATCAGTCTCCTGTTTACAAACTAAGGAAGTGTCCTGTTTACAGTGTCAAACTGGCTAGATTTTCTTTGGGGAATTTGCATTTGGCTCCAATATTTTTGGTAGTGCATAAATCCTACATGATCTCAAGCTTCCTATTGTACTTGAGTAATCTTCAGTTTCATGCTTCCTTTTTGATCTGTGTCCCATGCTGTGAAAGCCAACATCCCATGTTTCTGCTTTGGCAGTCAGAGCTCTGCATATTTGGAGATGGTGCAGGAGAACACACTTTTACTTCTGCACAGACTTCCTGCCAATGTATTTTAGCCGTGCTGTGCGTGGGTCTTGATGATGTTAGACTCTGTAAAAATATTTAATAAACACTAGATCCATGAAAAATTTGAAAAATAGCCGTCTCGACCTTCTTTGCACTGAAATCAATGACAAAGCTTCCATCAGCTCTTACTGCGTCAGGGTTTGGCTCACACTTTGCACAAATTAATACAGGACAAAATAAAATGGTTAGGAATTCAGTGATGACTTTGTTACAGGGTCATGAAATCATAGAATCATTTAGGTTGGAAAAGCCCCTTAAGATTCAGTCCAACCATAAACCTAACACTGCCAACTCCACCACTAAACCATGTCCCAGACTGCCATATCTACATGTACTTTAAATCCCTCCAGGGATGGTGACTTCCCATGGCAGCCTGTTCCAATGTCTGACAACACTTTTAGTGAAGAAATTCATCCTAATATCCAATCTTAAGCCTCCCCTGGTGCAACTTGGGGCAATTTCCTCTTGTCCTATTGCTTGTTACTTGGGAGAAGAAACCAACATCCACCTTGCTGGAACCTCCTTGCGGGTCACTATGGAGAGCAGTAAGTTCTCCCCTAACCCTCCATTTCTCCAGGCTAAACAGCCCTACTTCCCTCAGCCGCTCCTCATGAGGTTTGTGCACTAGACCCTTCACCAGTTTAATTGCTCTTTGGATGCACCTCAGTGTCTTCCTCGTAGTGAGTGGCTTATGTAGGTAAGCTTTACAATACTCACAAGATACTCAGTTAGTGTCCATGCGCTGAAAAATCTTTTGCACAGATAGACATGAAGTGGCAACTGATGTAATTACGGTTCATGTAGCAAAAGTACAGAACAAAGCTTCACGGGTTCAGTGTGCCCGGCTGCTTTTTCTCCTACACTGACATTCTTATGTGTCACCCACAGGATATCCGACAAAAGACTTTAGCAGCCTTACATTTCTAAACAATACTTTAAGGAAACCTGTCAGTATTTTTCAGTGTCTTGAATTGTTTCTGTTTATTTTTTAGTTTTAAAGAGGGCTCCAACAGTAATATATGTAGGTTTTTGTTATTGTTTCATCTTGGATCAGTTGCAGAAAATTTTTGTCATACTTGAATGTATTTCTGATCTGATGTCACTCACAATAAAAGTGTATTGAGGATAAAGCAGAGGCCCAGACAGTTTAGAGAGAAGGAATTAAAATAGTTACAATGAATGGTGATTACCAGAAGTACTGTGGAATTTGGAAACCCTTTATATACTGTTGTGCCCTTAATTTGTCAACTAGGAATTAGCCTGAAAGATAAATCCTTTGCTTTAGCAAACCAGTGACGGTAGTGCTGCATGAAAACAGCGAGTAGGTGGTAATAATGCCTTGAGATTCTTTGTGGAAATGGACCGAACACAGCTTCTTAATCACAATGTCTCAGCAGGGATAAACACTGATAGGAATGATTTCACTAACACATCCAGATGTCAGTAAAAGGGTTGAAGACCTAATCACAGAAGCCTACAGAGAATTTGCTGCTTTGAAATGGATAGAAAGCTCCAAAGTTACAGTACTGTTTCTTTTCCTGGATCAGGGTGTAGGCCTGTTCCCTTGCTGCTGGAAGTCACCTTCACATTGCTGTGTTAGGTTGCTGAATGTTTGGAAGTCAGCACAGGGGAATGCTGGTTTGCTTCACTGCTGTCCTTATAGTGTGACCTGGGGCTCCCAAACTCCCATCACTGTTGTTCTGGTAGGATGGCTATGTAGTTATGAAAAGGATAAAAGATATTCTTTGCTCTTTCCATCTTCAGAATTGCAGAGAACAGTTCTTTGCCTGGGTAGGCTTGGTTTTATTTTTGTTTGTAATTAAGATTTGTCACCCAGGTATGCTTTTCTCACCAATTCACATTGTTAGATCCTGGAAAGTGGGAGCCGAAGTTAACCTCTTCTTCCAAGAAAGAGATAAAATTCTTGCATCACATTGTAGTGAGATGGCTGCTGCTAATATATGTGATCTGCTTTTACATAATTAGCACATGCAAATGTGAACCTCCAGAGTCAGTTCTCTGACAGTGCACATCTTGTTTACTGTCCAGTACATGCAGGGTGTTTTGAGTGGTGCTTCTGAGACAACCCCACCTTTGCACCACCTGTGAGGAATGCTGAGATGCCTTGTGTATGTCTGTGGACGTGCATGGCAGAGCTGGGTTTTGCTGATACATCCCCTTCTCCATACATACAGCCTGCCTCCCAACAGACTTCCAGCAACAAATAATTTCTTTGGCAAAATGACAACATGGAAACAAGCATCACTTCAGAAAACAAACTTTGCAGCACAGAGGAACCTCATGCCATAGTCTAGTGCATATCTGAGGACCGATCCTGAACCTGCGTTGTTGCCACAGTGGCAAGCAGAGGAGGATGAGAAGTAGATCACATGTGGCTGCTCAACTTGCTGTTTGTCCAGTCCCCTGTTCACAGTAATCATTACATGTGGACAAAGACTGAAGATCCTTACCTGGGTGCAGCCATCATTAAAATGCTGTGGCCCTGCTGCCTGTGCTATTCCACCTCCTGTTGGTTTTCATGGTCAGTGTTCCCAGTGTTTTGAAGGCTCAGAGCTGTGTGACATACTGAGGTATGAAGAAGAAATAATAATGAGTTGATATGTCCGTTCAGTTATTTTATTAAGAATTACTTTAAAAGCTTTTTTATCAATAAGTGCAGGATATTTTTTAAAGGCTTGTATGTGCTGCCTTTTATTTTTGTGCAAGGATCTTGTCTCAGGATTTCTCTTTGCATTGTTACAACAGTGCTTTTTCCTGATGCTACTGTTATTTTTTGTGCCATCATCAACTCATGCAGGACCTGAAGTCAAACCTTGTCAGGCAGATTGCTTTTCAGCTTACCTTAGGCAAGCCATTAGATAAAATATTGGCTGAGGAAAAAAGTGTCACCTGTTTTTCTTATTTAAAGAGAGACAGAATGTATTTCTAGATATGCTTTAGCAATGAAGTGATTGCAAATTTAAGTACACATTGTTGTAGTTTTGGCAGAGATTTTCTAGCACCTCATTTTGAAAAAGGCCTTCAAAGATGATTGGCCAAATGAGAACAGACATACCCAGAGCTGTCTTGTTTCTTTCTAGAGAGGATAGCTAGCCTGGTCACCGAATGCAGCTTCTGCTTCTCTTGTTTCCACAGGCAGGAGATAAGCGTTTCTTTGGCTATTTATTATAAATCAGTGTTGTGTTTTTTTTAATTTTTATTTTACATTTACTGTGGCTAAAAAAAAGCCTGTAGTTAAGAAACAAACCAGCATGACCTTCACAGTATTACCATTATTTTGTTGGCTTGATGTTTTTGCCGGTTTAAAATTTCTTATAATTAGCAGATAAAATAAAGGATCCGATGCCAGCATGTGAATCTAGGCAGCTCTGTAAATCGGTTTTGACGGAGGTTCCTACCCATACAGCAGCAGCTGGCATGGCTTTTCCAAGAGCATGAGTGGGCCTGCTGAAAACGCTGACTGAAGAAACCCAGCAAGCTCCCACTTGGGACTTAGCTGAACTGTTGTAAGGCAGCTACATGCCACACCCAAGATACACTGTGCTTGCTTACCATGGATACTAATAAAGAGTTCATACCCGTAATGGTTGCTAAGTTATTTCACATGGAATGATGGAATGTTTTCTGGTTTTGGTGGCTTTTGTTTTTTTGTTTTTTTTTTTCCTTCCCTGTACATATGCACCAGATATGCACCATTTCTGTTAAAAAGTTGGTAAATTTTGACTTTTTGATGCTGGCATCTGAGACCCAGGAAAACAAAGTTGGGAACAGACTGACAATACTGGAAACTGAAAATTTCTATTATCTGTCAAATCTCCACATGCACTATGCTGAAAACAAAACACTGCCCTCATAAACCTTTTGTCAAATATTTGCTCTTATAATAAGGAAAAGGAAAGTAATCAGAAAGAAAGGAAGAAAAAAAAATTTAACAACAGACATTTTAATTTCAATTCTGGTCAGGATGAAAAAAAAAAATAAATATTGCCAGATGACTGAACACATGGGATTAACCTGAAATATTTTTAAAATGAAATTCAGAATCCCGTTAGGTGGAATTGACTACACAGCCTTGTTGGTACAAAGTAAAGAAAACAGGAGAACTAACAATGTTATCTTTCTTTTTGTCAGATTCATTGTAGGGCCAGACATAGCAGGACTAAAGGGCAAAACCATGCAAGCTGAGCATGTGTGTTACCAGCCGTGTATGGAGTGCCTTAGTCATTATTTACAACAACACCATTTCTATTGCACTGTATTTGGACACCCAAAGGGAATATTAACTGGGAAACTGAGGCAGGGCTGCAGCTTCTTCCCCATCTACCCTCTGATACCCCATACACGGAAGAAGTTGAATAGTGTGTTAAGACTCGTCCTTACTCCTGGCTCCGTTCATGTCTTGCTGATAAACATGGAAGGGCATTCCCTTGTTTCGATGTGCCCTGGACAGGGATTCCTCCTGTTCTCCTTTCTGCCCAAAGAGCTGAAGCCACAGCTTAGCCCTGTGCCAGGAAACAATCTGATATATTGCCAGATTTGACTTTTTGCAACTCCTCCATGTGGTACTGCAACTTTTGCTAAGAAAAACAGGTGATGTGTTCAGCCTCTGTATTCTTCACTGAGCTGTGTGGGAAAGACAATCCACATGCGCCTCACCTGAGACGTGTGTATTTTGTGTCAATGGATGCTGTTCACTTCCCACAGAAGATGGATACTGGTTGTAGATATTGTCTTCATCTTGCTCCCAGGACTGGGAAAAATAGGGCTTTAAATATTGTGTGACTGTGCTCAATTTGTACAAAATTAATTTATTGTAATTATGACCTTATTAAAGAAGTTTGATCTCAGCTGCTGTTCACCTCTTACTAATGACTAGTAAATAAAATGCTAATCTATTATACAGCTTTTGTGTTGTGAAAGTTCAGGTATTCAGATAACTTAATTAGCAACTAATTTCCACACTACACTGAACAGTTGCTCTGATCTGAGAATTTTTAGACATCTTTGCTGAAAGAAATCAAACTGTAATGAAACTGTTAGTGCCACTGCAGTTTGAGCGAGGTCTGTATTTCCAGTAGTAATTGGTATTCTTACATTCATACTCTATGGATCTGTATTTGACCTTTAGTAGAGAAGAGAAGGAATAGAACTGGTTAAACTATGTATAAAATAATACAGTTTTTTCTTCCTTGTGGTTCATAGGGGAGAAAGGAATATTACAGAAAGCATGAGAGGAAGCATCTTCATGTGTGGTTTCCTCTAGATCTGATGATCAGAGCCATCTTGTATGCAAAGAGCCATATGCTTGGGGAATCTTGAGAGAAAATAGTTTCTAGCATTGTGTCTGATAAATCCATCAGGATCACTAAGTCAACACTGGGACAGCAGCTGATACCATCTAATTTTGAGCACATCATAAATTATGAGTTATTCTTTTATAAGCTGTATTGTCCTCTGGTGGTTACTGTCTCTCCCTGTGATTATTCTGGCAACTTCTAAACTAAAATGTAATCAATACAGCTCAGCCAGCTTTGATTGCCCTTCCCATGAAGAAGTCCTCTGCCACAAAGGTGATTCAGGCTTGCATTCGTGCTGCCACTGATGGGGGTGGTAGGTGGAAGTCTTAGGACTTCTTTGTAGAGATTTCTGGTTTCTACTACTCTCAAGGATATAGTTTTGAGGCCTTAACCATATTCTGTAATCTTCTCCTGCACCCTGTTTTTCTAAGAGAAAAACAGTGGTTCCTGGTCTATGTGATTCTACATGTGCATATACCTATGTGTGTAGCTGCTAGTCTATCCATGGAATGGTAATCAAATGCCATGCAGTATTACTTGATTCTAGTGTAAATATCTGTGTTTCCATAGAGCATTTTAAAGGTAATATGCAGCCTCTACGCTGTAATGTTTGCATTTCATTCCTTTGGCTCTTCCTGACAGAATATTTATAGATGAATCCTTTTCTATATGCCTCTTTTGAAGAGAATCCCTGACATGGACCAAATGACATGATCAGCAGTGAAAAGGTTCCTGTGTCACTTACAGTTAGGGTTTCTCTTCAATGAGTGCAAAGTATTAGAAATTTATTGAGTTCCGCTATCTTTGGTAGTATGTATGGGATCTAAGCTGGTGCACATCTCTGAGTATCTGGGACCTAACTCCAAATTCAGGTGTTCAAATGATACAATTTTGTTAACAGGCCCTTCAACCTTCTATATAAACTCTTTACAGGACTTTTTCTTCTTCTAATAGACATAGAAAAGCAGGTCATGTTTTTTTGCTTCTGCAGTTTTGGAACTACAGCTGGACATAAAACTTTTATACTACAGTAATAAATGTGTTGTTCTCAGCTATAATCATGTTTTATATTTCAGTGAAAATCATTCTAAGCCTATGTTGTTTTGAAGAAATGATGTGGTATGATCTTGGTGAAATTAATAACATTGTGAAGGTCTATTTACTTTTTGCATTGTTTACATCTGTTGCATTGCAAAATGAATGCTGGTGGGGCTGCTATGCTCTGTAGAGTATTCTGCACAAATCTTCATAAAATCTGCATTTTTTTCTTTATGATTAAATGTAAATTTTTTTTTATTAAATATAGGGATTGTGTAATAAAAACATTGTTTATCAAAAATGCATGCTTTGTACTTTGAAAAAGAAAACATTTGAAATCATGACAGCTTATTTGAAGATGTGAACAAAATGTAATACTTTGCAAGATGTAGCACGTGGTATTGGATAACTGCAAAATGCTGTTTCATTGAGTTCTGTCAGATTCTATTACTTGAAATATTGCTGTTTTCTTAATCGTGTATGGAACTGAAGAACTATTTATATCTCTTGACGTCATCTTAAGTTTTGCAACCATATCACAGTGGGATCTAGTTAAACACCTGTATTTTCTATATTTACACTAGATAGAATGCTGGTGTTGGCATTTTTTTCAAAATCTGAGACTTCATTTGCTGCTGTAAAGAAATTTTGCATTCATTATTCCTGGTTTCAATTTGCCTGGCAAATGCAGAATCAATACCTGTTTTTTTCGTTTTGTTTAGCTCACTCTAAATTGAGAAATCAGTGTGGGCTTACAAAACCCGCAAAAACAGCGCAATGATTTGTTTTTCTCCTTCAATCCATAAGTAAAAAATAACTACAAGTGTATGAAGTCAGCATTGCAGAGAAAAACATCCAAAATACAAATAGGACATACCTGCACAGATGCTTTCAAAAAGATTTAAATTTTCATTTTATTTTTAGTTAGGGGTCCACAAATCATTTCAGAAACAGGTTGCCATGGTATGAACAGGAGCAATAGGAGTTCATTGATAAGTAGTATTTCCTTTGTTTACTAAGTCAAACTTGAATGCAAACATGTTATGGTAGTTTTTCTGATGTTTTCAACACTATCAAGGTAATTTAATTTAACTGAGAGGTTTTAAAATGCTGGGGTGTTCACATTTTAATTAAATTCTGATTTCTATCCAAATGCAGCTCGATGCAAATTGCAGTCAAAACAATAATTTTCATTATTATGAATATGTTCTCTGACATCTTAAAAAATTCAGAATGTGCAAGAAATGTGTGGTGAGATAAAGTAGCTTTAAATATTACTATACATAGCACATGTTCCTAGTGAGCAGAAAGAATTGCATGATCATGTGTTGTTATATTTAATTGCAGACAAATATGTTCTTAATGGTTGTGTGTTTAAATATGCTTTTAAAGTAAACAAGTCTGAAAAGTAAAAATGAAAATCAGATTAACATTAAAGACAAAAAGCTAGGTTTCCTGTGAGTAGCTTTAAATTTCATCTGAAATCTCAGATGTGAATCAGTCCATTTTTCCAAGTCCACAGTAGATCAGAAAATATGTAATGAAATCAGTCATTTTATCTCAGGTCTTGGCTGCAGGCCTTTAAAAAGTGTGAATGTGTGTACACATGTATATGTACATCTGTATGTACATGTGTACATGTTTAAATGCTTAAGAGATTGTTATACATTTACATTTAAATTCAGTCTGCCTTACCATGTGTTTAATGATGCAGAAATGTGACTGGTAGAGAAAAAAAGTTAATTTTACTAAACTTTGGTGGTTTGAAAAATTGCGCATCATTCTAAAGCTTTCCTATGTATAATTATACACTGTTCATTCCATTTGCTTTAAATGTCTGTCTTCAGGTGGGATGAATTACTTCTGCATGTGCCTTCTTTTTGCACTTGATACAGAGCAAGTCTAGGGCAAATAGGTCACTAGCACAGCCATTTCAGAGAAGTGCCTAAAAATATTCCAGTTCTTAATCACTCTGAGAAATGTGAGTTTGGTCTTCTTGATCTCTTCAAAATGCTGCATCTTTAGGATAAGATCAGAGATTTCTTTAGAGTGATGAACAGTAGCATTATACTAGTTATTTCTGACTAGCAAATAATATCAGTGTGTCACTGGTACTGTAAGCTTCAAGAGTAGCATTTGCTACCACTGCTTTTGGGATAAAATGTGGAGGGTTGACACTACTGTTGGAATAAGAGCAGGTTTTGGATTAGATTTGGCTTCCTTTTTTTTTTTTTCGGGATCACAGGCAGTTATTAAATAGACTTAGACCAGCATATATTTGTGCAAGATCTTGTGTTAGCAGTTTTTTATATGTACAGAGGTCAACTGAGATTAATACATATCACCCTTGCCAGCTGTTTTAGACCTCATAATGGCACTAGGCTCTGACTCATGGAGAATGAATTTGTCAGAGGTTTCTAACAGGGTCTGAAATCACTGCTTGTAAGGAAGCAGCTCTCAGCAATGCCTGGTTGAAGGTACACAGTCACGAAAGTTGAGCCAGAGGTTGATGCAGAGTTGTAAGTACTGGAGAGAAAAAGGTTGGTTGAATGCTGACTCCCAAACAGCAAAGATGATTAATCTTCTTGTGGTAGTGTTCCTAGGAAGCTAACTTTGGGTGTGAGCTGGTTGTATGAACATGTAAGTGCAAACATGAACCTACACTTTTTGAGCCCATTACCTCTCTACCCTCTAAATCTTTGCAGTTTGTCTTGCTGCTCAACTGAAGCCTCTTTCCCCTTTCCCTTTCTTCCCTCATCCTGATGGAACCCATTCAGACATGACGCTAACAGCGAGACCTGTGCCTGCAGACCACCTCCCTGGACCTGCAGCTGTATTGCATGTAGTCATTGACTTCAGCATCTGTTCTGGCACCTCAGGCAGTTTAATGGGAGATATTTGGTGTCTACCACTCATGTTTTCCCTTGTTTATCAACAGATATAACAGCAAAATAATAATATCCCACATGCATTTAGAATTTAAAATGTATTTGCTTGCTTAACGTAAACCTATGTAAATAAAGATATAAAATCTCTAGATATTACTGTGTTAAGGCCTTAAGCTTTAGCTAATGTATTCAATGCAAATAAAATGTAATACTTTGGACAGCAGAAGTAATGCAATCTTAAAGCTTTGTATCTCTTTGGCAGGCTGTGCTGTGAAATATGAGCTGCATCTGAAACTTTTCCCAGTGGTAAGATATACAGTAATGTTCTCCCTGTGGATTGCCTGCTGGTCACTGAGGACGAGGCTTGTGCTGCCTCCCTGCTTCTAGGAATGCATTAATACAGTCTCTCTTCTCTTTGTTTTCCTGCCTGTCTTCAGAAAACTAACAGAACTGAAATACCTTTGGGGCTTTTATCCTCCATTTAGCCAACAGATTCAGTAGTTACTAGGGAAACTCACAGATGGGAATATAGGCATAGAGCAAATAAACACTGGTGATGTTATTGAGTGCTTACGTATTAAAAAATAGATTTTGTGTATACCTACAAGTCTGTTTATGGAAGCAGTACTACGTGAAATCAGGCCTCAGCATTGCCTGAGCTCTCATCCCACTGGAGCGTAGGATAAAGCTAGCGGTGACTTAAATGGGAATAGAGTACTGAGAGCTTTCAGAAATCCCCATCCAGTCATATTTTTATTTCTCAAAAGAATTATGAGTATTTTGGATAGTAGAATTTAAACACATAGAGGAAGAAAGAGTCATAGGACGTATGTGATTTATCTCCTTGAAAAAAAGGAAAGAAATGTCTCTTCTTCAAAATGATAATAGTCAAAAAAAGTTAGTGAAAGTCTGTAGAGATTCTGTGCCATTAAGAATGGACATAAGGTGTGTGTATATCAGCTTACCAGTAAAGGTAGTTAATGTGTAATTCCCATCTGAAAGTGGAATATATGCATTACACATATCATAGATGACAGACTTCATGGGTGAAGTAGAGAGGTAAACCACATTTTTGATATTAGACTAAGTAGGAATACTGTCTCAGTAGGAACACTGTGAGGTTTGCTTAGCATTGTGCAATGGCTTTGAATCCAAAAACATTGCAACTAGAAACTGAGTATTTCCTGAACATCAAAATGCTGTTTCTTGTTCACAAGTACTGCATTTACAACACAAATAAACATCATAGTTCAGCATGCCCCACTTCATCCTTTTCAAGAAAAGATCCCAGCCTGTTCTTACTCAGACCTTCACATTATTTCCTTCCAACTACTTGGTGTTTGAGAAAGTATTTGCAAACTTAGACTTTTGTCCCCACAAATAACCTGTAGTTTAAATGGTATAATTAATAATCAGTTAGCTTTTCATAGTTAAGCTTTGAAAGCTTTAGGTTGTAATGCACCAAAAATCCAAACATGAGGAAAACCAGACATGTCCAATGGGGTCTTTTAGTCTTGATTCTTTGTCTTACAGCTGTGAGGCATCTTTTATTTGAGTAAATAAACTGCACTAAAAAAAATAAATAAAAAAATAGAAGAGTGAATAGAAACACAAAAGTGAGAGGGTGTATAAATTATACAGTACAGAATAGCTGAGATGGAATTCTTTCACCTTCTTTGGGAGTACATGATGGAATCCAGTTTAACTGAAAAACAGTGTTTCTGTAGATTCTGTAGTGTTTCTGGATTTATTTACACAATAAATTCGCTTGCAGAAGTTCAAGTGGTAGAAGTCCTGATTCAGAATATTTCTAAAGGTTATTTGATTGCATCTAATGTGAGACAAATGGTTTAATAAGTTTTGAGCAATGCTAAGACACTTCTGGATTTCACCATATGCCCTGGAAGATAATGACATTGCTACCATTGTTTCCAGTATGCAGAATTTGGCCTTAAATGAGACCAAATAGAAACTATTAATACATTCACTGAATGTTTATAGGGCTATGAGTCCAAATAGAATTAAATAAAACTATAATAAAAAAGATGCTTTCTTTTTTTTATCTAGTATTACTAAATTGCTTATGCCTATTGTGGTTTTAAGATGCCCTTTAAGAAACTTGAGACAAATACTATCAGAAGACAGGTACCAGACTGAATGACTGATTTGGCCTGTTTCAGCAGTTCCTACTAAGGTATACAAACCAACAACCACAAGAGTTGCTTCTTAGCTCTTATTATTGAGCTTAGGTTAAACAGAAAAGCAAAGGCAGATGTGTAGAGTATGTTGGAGATAATGATTTGGACAAAACGTGTCTGTTTGTCCTCTCCTCTGATTATTATCTGTTGACACACTGATAAAAAACTCACTTGGATGTGATCTGAACCAAAGGACCTTTGCATCAGTCGTCTCTTGGTTTTAATAGCAGTCTACTGGGGTAAAGGCTGGTTCAGAATGAAGAAACTGAAGATAATAGCATTTCATATGTTAATTTTAGTCTGCACCTTGAAGACTTTGATGGGCATTAAAAATAAAGCTAAGGTCCTCATTTGTCTTCCTGCATCTCTCCATCTTTTCACTTGTCTCCATAAGGTTCACAACTGTTAGATGGCTTTCTTCTTCCTCCTGGTGTGTCTTAAAAAATTCTGAGGATTGTGGCTTAGATATAGCAAGAAATGTAAATGTGGTTAGTCCTGGGAGTAGATTACTCAGTGTCCTTTAAATTTTGCAAGTCTCTGGTCTGTCTAAGCTACAGTCTATTTTCAAGGGCTTTTTTTGGTGTACGACTGGAGTCTTCTCAGCTTAATTGTCTTCTCGCATTCTTTGACTAAACTATTTTTCTCCTTTATTTCTCTGTGCAGCTCATTCCCCTTTCTAGCTTACACTAGAGGTAAGTAGTGCCTCATACTACCCATGGTTTGTCTTTCACTTCTCACGCCATTTTGTATACTATACTCTGCTAAATCAGCATTTTTTTTCTGAAGCCTGAATCTTTGCTCATTAACAGAGTTATATTTGTCTGCCTGCTAGGCAATATTCCTAACATAATTTACGGTTCTTCGCATTTCTTATGAAATCTTTTGCTAAAATTCACATACTTTATTCAATGTAAAGTATGTGCTAGTGCTTCACTTGTCCTTTTTTAGCTTACACTGCAGTTGGAAGGGCTCCCTCAGTCCAAGTCCCTGTATACAGGTCAAATGAGCTCCATCTTAAAAATAGTATATTCTGTGCTAGTGCTGATACTACTCGGGGGGCTGTACCAATGCTGCTTAGCAACCTTCCTATAGTTCTGGCCATGATTTGGGTGTTCCAAGTTTATATCTGTTTGTACTCAGATGAACTCTGTCCTCTAGCCTGGGAGTTTCTCTTTCTTTGGAATTAACTCCTTGGTGTATTTATAGAAAATGGTCACGTTACATATTGATAAACTGACCCTTGCTAACAGGAAGATGTTGCAAGTTGTTATGTTTCCTGTTCCCTTATGGAATGCAGAACTAGCATGCTGGTCTCCTGTTTTAGCACATGAATACTATATTGCCGTACAAGGAGTGGCAGCATATTGAGAGTGGTTGAAAACTACTAGAGAGGACAGTTAAAGTAGGGTTTGGGTGCTAAGTTATTAAAATGCTTTTCTGAGTGACAATAAATTCTTTTGTGAGCAGTGAACCAACAAAGAGTGGCTTCTTAAGGGTTTTTACTCTTTATGGTGAGAGCCAGTATGGATTCCTTGATATCTGATAAAGGCACTCCCATTCTGCAGCCTTTTTCTGAGTGGCGTCATTAACAGAGTCCCTTTTGCTAGATGGCCTCCTATATTCTCTTAACATGCAGAAATGTTGCAGCCTCATGTACAAGCAGACATGTAGATTTAGTGTGTTCTTATGGGAAACCAGCTGTAAAACTCTATTAGCCTGTAGATGCATTAACTAGATGTAAGATTCCTTTGGATATTGAATGTTATTGTTCATGCTTCAAGCATAGTATAATTTTTAATTTACAGCTCACCAGGTGCAAGTTGCACATGCTTAAAAAATACTGAGATAGTTTGGAAAAAAGACTAAAGACTTTTGTCTAAAAAATTTATGTGGAAACACTTCAAAGGACAATCTCATGCCTGAATAAAGCACTAGCTCTGTCTGTTTACCATGGTCCTTTGCAGAAAGTGGAAATAATGTTGATATTCTTGAAATATCAGCATATACAATCCATTGAGCTGGTCAAATGTCAGAGCTCTAAAGCTTTGCACCGCTTGGATTTTATGTTGTTTTAAGTGGGAGAAAGGGGGCAAGAGTATTTGCTTTCATGATTTACTGAGGATTAAATACCAGAATTCTCCATCACAGTGTATCTCACCTTCCAACACCCATTTTTAACTCTTATTTTCAAGAGCTTTACTTTTTGGTCCTGAATCAAGACAGCAGTCAAACCCGTACTTCCATCCCAAAGAAACTTTAAGCTTGTGTCCATGCATGTACATTGTAAATGAAGGTCTAACTGCAGAAGTTATGTGAACTAGTTGCCTAAAGCTGAAAATCTGTTTCCCAAATGCACTGTCAAATCTTCATACTAAGGAGATCGCAGAGTGTATTGTTGCGTGCCAGCAACTAGAGCTAAGGGGGCTCTCACCGCAAGTTTCATGTCACTTCAGGATGAAACGTGACTGATATTTGCATTTGTTCAGAATAACCTAATAAATTTGGTATTGTTAATCTTTGGGGAGCTGTTTTTTTTTTGTTTTGTTTTTGTTTTGTTTTGTTTTTTCGTACTAAGAGGGTCATTTAAGAATGAATAAGTCTGACATAAACAATACAATAAAAGAAGCACAAATACTTTTTTAGGGTGGAAAGACTGAGTAATCTATCTCTTACACTGAAGCTTATTTACACTCCATCTGCGTATTATCATTATTCCCATTGTGGTTGCTGCTCATGATGTGGATGTTGAGTTGAAAGACTGATCTCACCATCTCTCAGCTCTGAAAAAAGACTCAATTTTTTGAGTCTTCAAGAGCTCTCTCTTGTTTCATGCCAACTGTCGCTCGTATGATTGCAGCAGAAGTAGGATGCTACAGAGGAATGGCCTGATGTGTAAGAGCTGTAATGCTGACAGTGGCTTTTCAGGTAATTCCATTGTGTGGACTTACAATATTGTTATAAATGCAGGTTTATTTATCCCAGGGTAGTTATTCCGCAAGAGTAGTTCCTGCAGAACTTGCAAGCAAGTTTTAGACCATAAGAAACCACTATATTTATTCTGGCATACTTCTTTAAGTAGACTATAATATTTCACCAAATGATTACTTCATTGCAGTGACACATTTCTGATTAAGTTTAGAGCAAATTTTTGTTTCATTACTCAAAAGTCCTTTTTTAAAACACTTAACCTTGCTAGAATCCATTGTTAAGTTATTCCACTGGTTCAGAGTTTAATTTGATCTCATTTTCAGTCTGAATTTATCTAGACTTGTCTGAACTGTAGCAGCTTGCTGTGCCTCAAATATAAATACTTACAATAATGGCGATGGGAACAGAAGAAGTTTACTGGCTAAGAAAATTCTCAATATGTGAATTTGCTTTAGTGTGAAAGACTACTCCCAGCTTTTTAAGGCAAAAAGACAAACTTGTTCTTTGTGTCAATTTTATACATTTTTGTCACCTATTAGACTGACTAGAATTCGGAATTTTCAAGATGACTTTGCACTTTCATAATAAACTTTAAAATAAGATGTGACATGAGGTCAAATAGCCCTGCTGTACCTATGTGGTATATCCCAGGATGATTTCCAGACTCAGAGCAGCTTATGATCTACTGGTGAGAAGCATGATCATAACACAGTGTCTTTGCCAAAAGTACGTACTTTCCTTTATATCTTGGACTCCCCACTGAATGTTATTATTACAAACAAAATATTTCCCCTGCGCTTTGCTGTGTCTGTTTCTTTCCATTTGGGAGAACTGTGGAATTAACTATTTTCCAGCTGGTATGAAGGGACATGTGTCTCCTGTCTTCCACCTGCTAAGGTGTGTTGTGTTTCCTTTGACATCTGGTCCCCTCTGTCCTCCTTGCAGCTGAAGAAAGTCTCATGTAGCACTTTGGAAGTGTGGACTGTTGTGATTCATGTTTACCAGTCCCCAGACGCCTGGACTGTGGTGAAACAGCAGCAGATCCAGAGTTGTTTAAGCCATGAACTCTGGATGACATGATTTTATGTGTAAAGTTTCTTTTTCCTCCTGTCATGATCAGAGCTCTTTAAGTTTAGTTTAGGGAGTATCCACATAGGATCTCTCTCTCCAGTATGGTCATCCTTCAGATTTGGTGTGGCTTCATGAGTCATGGTTAGCCCCGTGTGTAACCACTCTGTGAGAAGTTGGCTCTTGCTTAACAGAAGCTTTGGGTTGTGGGAGAGTACAGGATGTCATTCCAGAAAAAAGGACATTCTGAACTTAACTGGAAGTTGTATTAATCTATAAATTGCTTTAATGAAGCTTTCAAGGATCAAGATAATACTCCAGAAAACTTGAAACTTCTGCAAATTCTGGAAGGAGTGAATATCAAATTGTTTATAAAAAAGAAAAAAAAAATCCCAAACCAAACCCAAGAGTAGATTGTGAAGGTGTCAAGCTTTCTGGTGGGAGGGTATTTCCAGTGTTGCCCAACATGCCAGTGACACAGTGAAACTTTGGCAGTGATCTGTGTGTGTGCAGTGTTAAATGTTATGCTGGAAAATACTAGCATGGGTTTCCAGTTAGTGATTACAGGAGAAATACGGATGAACTAGTGTGCCAGAAAGGATGAAAAATAGAAACTGATATCATCTTGTTTACAGGGAAGTTCAGTACAACACAGATTTGCAGGGGTTCAAAGGCACACGCAGGCACAGATGTTCCCTGAAGCTGCTTTACAGCCATTTAATTTTATATATTTATTTTCTTTCTTTTTTTTTTTTTTTGTCCTTGTTGAAGAATGTCCCACTGAAAAGGAGCAGAGTTGGTGACAGCTTTGGGTTCATCTTACTCAATAATTTAAGCAGTGTGTATGTGAAGCTGGTCATCTGCGTTCTGTCTGTAGGTAATGAACAATGACAGGCTCATCCTGAGAAGGCTTTACACCACCTCAGACTGATGTTAAGGCAAGGTGATATAATCCCCTCTGCTTTCCTGTTTTTTTTCAGCTAACCTTCTGACTGTCCTGTGGGACTGGTTTTGCACAACAGAAGTCTGCATCCCCCTAACTATTAGCATTTCAGAGCACGCTTAGCTGTTCCTTAATTTCCATTCAATGCAAAACTTTGGTTAGGGCATTTTCTTGATCTATGACCTGTCTTCTTCCTCCTTTTCCTTTTTTTTTTTTTTTTTTTTTCCCCGAGCTCTAAGGACAATATATTAATTTACATTACTTTTTTTACTTCATTTCTTTCTCTTTGTAAATTAGTATTCTAGGTCATGTGTTGCTCCAGTGAGCTTGTAGCACATGCTAAATGTTGCACAACTGGGACCAAAAATGGCTGAGATGGAAGACAGCATGGAAAAGCTGAAAGCCTCCATAAGCTGCCAATTTCTGTGTTTGTGTCCTGTTGCTAGAGAGAAGTTAATATATTTAATATATGATAGAAATGTCTGTGAAAGGAGACTGGAGGATTCATGAGAAATGGAAAAGAAATGGGAATCCAAAATATTTACTGAAAGCTTGCTCCTCTCCCCCCTCATAATTTTAATAGCCTAGAGTAAATGTGTCTTCCCTTGTAATTTAGCAGAAGCTGCTCTGGTGCCTCAGATTTTGCACAGCACAGGCCAGAGTAAACCATGCAGCAAAAATGGGTTAATGTGAGTGGTAGCAGAGGCTGCACAGTGGAATGAAAGGACTCGAGCAGGTATGATCATGAGTGACCTCACTGCCTGTATTTCTCTTTCCTCTGCTTCCTCACAAGAGCCACTCAGCAACATCAGCATGCAACGCAGTTGCGTAAAAGTCATTCTTAATATATTTTTTCCCCAAGGAGAGCAAGCTGACCGTTCATTTCGAGGTATCTTAGTTGTTGGTCTGCTACCATTCTGCATTGCAGATAGACACATTTCTTTCCAAGTACTAATGATAGCAGCAAGTTGCAACATTGAGCAGAAGTTCCTGTAGATCAGGAGGCAATGAACTGGGTAGGGAGGGACAGCCTGTGCTGCAACTGGGCTTGGCAAAAGAAAAGCATCATCAGGTACAGAGCAGGAGCAGAGGGTAGCTGCTTTACAGGCGGTTGCATGGGGGATACACGTTAGACCTACCTGTTGAAGCTTGAGATGCCAGCTCCAGTTAGCATCAGGGTGGGGGGATGGATTTCTGCTGGCAGAGGATTCACTTCTATACCCCATTTATGTGTTAGGAAATACACTGAAGGCAGTTTTGATTTAAAATACTCGAAGTTCACTAAATGGCTGCTGCAGCAACAGTTGTTCTGTAGCTGATGGATGTGCCTTCTGACATCATTCAGTGACACCTCAGATGTTCAGTCTTCTTTCCTTTTGCGTAAAGGAAGGGAGATTTCAGTGCCTCGTGGAGGAGCGTGAACATTTCTTTGTCTTACCCTTATTGATTCCTGTTATAACTTGTAGCATAATAGTGATAATAGCTTGAGAGCGCTGTTTTTCTCAGCAATAAACCATGTGATAAACTACTGGTCCTTTTGTTTCTCTTAATTTGCCCTGTTGGCAGCCACATTAAGGCTTTTTTACGTAGAACAGTGATAGTTTTATTACTTTATGCAATTAAAACAGCAAACAACCTGAGTGAAGAATGGAGGTATAAATGTAGTTCACATCTGATGCCTAGAAAATCTGGTGTCTGGAACTGGATGCTGATTCTTACAGTGTCAGCTTTGGTTCTGTGCTTGATCATTCCAGCTCTTGTGACTACAGAGGAAACCCTGACTTAATTTAGACTGGACAGGTAACTTCAGATGGCTTATCCCAGCTAATAAGCACATTTCTCTTTGACTGCAGGGACTGCGTTTGTATATACCCAATGTAATTTTATATTACCCTGATTACGCATTGCTAGCAGCATAAGTATAGAGGTTAGGATAGGTGGATAAGCTTGCCTAAGGAGCTGGACAGATTTGGTAGTTCATCCTGAGCTTTATGCTGCTGCACCTGTACCTTTACAACTGTCCAGATTTAGGTATTTTAAAGATAATGCAGTGTTTTCCCCAAGCTGCTGTTGCTTCAGACCATGGTATAATCATGTCCACATTTTTTAGTCCCTGAGATAAGATCCATCTGGGAGATACTGCATATGTAACATCTCTGGAAGTCTGTGACACCTGGCTTAAATCCATGTAAACTTAATATCATGACTTTGAAGCTAGTACTATGTAAAAGCTGATTAGAATTCACTGTGTCATCAGTTATTCCGTCATGCCCACAAGGCTGTTTTAATATGGTATTTTAGTGCAGAGATTTATTTTTTTTTAGATGTCAGGTTGCTGTGTTAGAAGCTGTAACAGCTTCTTCTTTGTAAAAGTTCCTAAAGAAATAGGGAGGTTAATAAATATTTTTTCTTTGGGGTTTGTTAAATGAGACTAATTGATTATATGTAGCATATGCTGTTCAGGATCTTTGCACAGAAGTTAGCAGGGCTCATTGAAAGATCTTTAAACTGGATTTGAGGATTTGAAGAGGAAAAGGGATAAAACCAGGCTTGCTAGAGATAAGCCTGGGGGCAGCACACCAGTGTTTGAGGGAGGCTGTGCTAGTGAGGTCCTTTTGTCTGCCATCTCAGTGGAGACAGGGAATAGAGATCCATGTGACAGCAAAAATGCAAGAGTTGTTGTGATATTAGAAGCCACAGAAGCACCTGAGAATGGTCACATAGGAATTTCTAACCCCAAAAAGGTGATGGGATCAGTAGCCCAACTGAAGTACATCTGCACCAATGCAAGGAGCAGTGCCTGTTTAATTTTTAAGACATACGTTTTCAGCTAATTAGTTACCCTCAAGCTTCTCATAAGTTAGTGACTGCAGAAAGAAGACAAAAGCCAAATGCCTTGCCCAGGGCCTTAAAAGGAGTCAGTGCCTAATACAAAGTAGTTCCTGGCTTGCTTGCTGTAGCCTCTTACATGCAGAGAAGTTATTTTCAGTTGTGCAAAGACTGCAGTAACACAAAGGGTGGACCAAAGAATGTAAAAATCAGAGGAGATATAGTGACATTTTCTCTGCCACACTCTTCTCACTTTCAGTAATCAATAGTACTATAGAGACTTGTAGAGCCATAGTTTGCATCCAAGCCATCATATTTTACAGCTTGTCATAAATCCATCCTCTAAAAATGTCTAATCTTTTCTTGAACTCATTTAAACCATTTGCCTCTTCCATATCCATGTAACAGTGAGGTCTCTGAGGTAGTTGTATGCTGTATGGAAACTATTTGATTTTCTGTCTGTAAACGTGCTGCCTTTGTTCCACAATATCCATTTCTTTCACTATAGTGTGACTTCCATCCTGTCCCTATGCAGAGGGTATGAGGTGTCAAAGGGTGGTGCTTGGGGTTCCTGGCTGTGCTTGTGCACATAGTAACTGTCCTTCTGCCTCTCATGAGCCAAACAACACACAACTGGAGTGACTAGCCTCTCTACATGAGATTCCCTGGCTATAGGAAAGTAAAGGAATATTCTTTTCATTTTAAACTTAACCCAACCATTTCTTGGCCTGCTTGCTTTTGTCAGAAAAAGCTGTCAGTGGCACTTTTGCTGACTTTCTGGAAAGAGACTATGTTCAGTGAAGTGCCTGACCTTCCCCACAACCTCTGTTACAAGCATGCTGTACCCTTTTCAGACGAGGAATTGAAAAACATGTAATTATTAAAACAATCAGACCGTTATTTCAGTTAGTTTGAATTAAACCCCCTAAACCTACTCTTCGTGCTAATTAGAAAAGAGAAAATTTAAGTCACATATAAACTATCTTTAATACACAACTAATTGTACTTATTATGGTAGATAGCAGTAATACACAAGGGGAGGATTAATATCCATAGAGATCTGAATGGGTTTTTTTCTTTCTTTTTAATACCAGATTGTGGTATGTCTATCTGGTATTGTGTTTTAATGCTGGTCCCTTGAGCAGGAGAGGGACCCTGCAAGTGCAACAGCATTGTCTCTCTGCAGAACAGTGCCTTCCCAGGTCTGCCAGCATTGCTCCAAATTGCTAAAGACCACTAAAAGCACATTTTCAAGGTCTTTCCTTGTTCATTTTTTAGGCGGAGTTCCCTTTTGTCTGAAGATGGCATTTTTCCTAATTCCTGTTGGTTGTTCATTAGCGACCTTCCCATATTTCTTCCCACAGCATATATACAAAATACTTTGTCTAAGCAGCTCAGCTCATGCTTTTCAGTATAGATTTTCCTTTTCTCTCCTTCTCACAGAAATAGGAGGGGATGTGGCAGGTGCTTCATCTCTTTACTATGCTGGGCAGCTAGCCAGCCATTCGTGGAGAACGTTTCACCTTTTGAAAGAATCTAACAGTGAAGGGAAAAATGTCATTGTGAGACCTTTCAAGTGTTTTTGGACCACCGCTGGGCTAACAGACAAGGATCTCAAATAAATTCTATAGGCATAAATGCCTGCTGAAAACTCATGTAACTTTTAATAGAAAATAAGAAAAGCTATGTTGTATTTGGAACACGCTCTACACCAAAAAGCTATATACCTGTTGTATTTTATATGTGATAGGTCAAAAGACTAATAGAATGTTTAGCACTGTCTAATAAATCCTATGGCTTTTTAGAGTAATTCTTCTTGAACTCCTAACATTTCAATAAATCCTAGGTGTGAAATACCTGTTCTGTAGGACTGCTCTGTGTACAGTCTGGATTGCTTTGTAGTGTTTTTTTTAATGGTGCACTGCTTACCCATGGTGCTATCTTATGGCATTTCCCACAGTGATTTTTTTCCCTACCCCAAAGATTAAATTCTTCCTTAAAATTATGATTCTTAATGACATAATCAATGATCTTGTCGTGGGATAGTTTGGCCTTGGGAAACACTGCTTTGTCAAGCTCCTAGCCAGGAGGAGCATCTCAAGCGTTGGCTAGGGATGGCTCCACACCCACCAGAAACAGCAGCAAAGGCCCAGGAATGCTGTTTGTGTTTGTAAAACTCCTTGTGCTCAAGACATACAGGACCACCCTGGAAGAAGCAAGCAAGATAAGCAAAGGCTGACTACTGCTTTGTCTTGGGAAGCCAAGATGCTTCAGCAGCTTCTGTTTCCTCATAAAGGATCTGAGAATTAATTGAGGTTCCTTGAGTTCAAACCTCCTGTAACACATGACTAGTGCTGCAGCTATCATGATGCTCAAACTCAGAGCAGTGAGCGGGTCTGTATGGGGCATCCAGCACTGTGGGATACAGGCCTCTTGCGGAGGCAATGGCAGGCAGCAGGGAGGCGTTGGGACTATCCAAGGTGCCCGGTCTTGGGATTGTGATCACCTCTGCACTGGGAAGTGGAGGGGGGTGCAATGAACCATTCATCCTCCTCCTGACCACCAAAACTGAGGTGGGTATCTGAGTGCACAGGGAGTGATGGGGTTTGTGGCCACCACTCCAACATCTCAGGAATAGCAAAGGCTCACTGTAGTCATATGCAAGAAAGTAAACCTTCTTGTTTTATTTTCTTGGCAGGGAGCAATGAAGTACAGAAGGTTGTTTATACAGGTAAAGCCCTGAGTAATTTCCATTTTATGCTAGTGGAAGTAAAGCATGCCAGCATTGTGTGAGCATTTGTGTTCCACCACTGACAACAGTAACTCTCACTGCTGTTTCTATCCCTGCAGTACAGGAAGGGGTTGGGATTTTCCAGTGCCAAACCATAGAATTCAGGCAGACTTTCTGTCTGTCACAACAGTAGTCTTTTTCTTGTGCCTGAACAATGTTCGATGTGACCAAATCTTCATTTATATACTGAAGGTTTTCTGAAGTAATATCTTTGAAGGAAACTGTTTAGAGTATCTCCAGAGATTGAATTGCTGCAGGTAGCAGACAGGCACCCCATTGAGGAAGTCCGCCACCCTTTCATTTGCAGCACAGCTTTCAGAGGAAGCTGGTGCAGTGAGTGAAATGGGTCTCTGTTCAAGGACATGCACTGTTAGCTACATCGCAGCAGTGAAAGCTCCCCCCGTGACGGTGCTTTCTCTCTTGTGTCCAGTAATACAGCAGAGCTAAAAAATGACTGCATAACTGAGTGTCAGGTGAATCTTCTTTCTTCTGCATAAATTTGTCCTCTCAGAGTAATAAAGGACCTGTGATATTTTAAATTTACAGCTAGAAAAAATTTAACAGAAATCAAATATTGCAGTAACTGTGTCTCTAAAAGAAGAATTCCTCACACTGACTTTCCTAATTTCTTTTTTACTTAGGTGGAGTTATTTTATCTTTGTTGTACTGATTATTTACAAATTCAGATCTGCTTCTAAGAAAGGAATAAGGCAGTCTTGAACGCGTCCTCTTACCTTCTTTTCCTGTTGATTTTAGTACTAAATTTTCAGTCAATTGATTTAAATATATGGCATTTTTTTTAGTCTGATGTACCACCCAAACCTCAGCCCAATCACTTTTGTTGCATAGCTGCAAGGAAGGTCAGAAAACATTACTTCCATCACTTCAGAAAGAAAAATCAAAGTAAAAAGTCTCCTGGCCAATATGCAGGTCAAAGAAAGCCTGTGGCTTCGCTAGAGTTCAGGTTGGTGGCAGAGCAGGGCTTTGATGTTGGAAGTGCTAAACTTGTGTTGACTCTTGGCTTATACTTTGGAATAGTTAAACCTGCTCCTCATGTATCTGCAGTGCAAAGCTATGGCCTCTGTCCTTTGCCAGGACTCCGTTGGTCAAATGCAGCTTGATCTGTGGTCTCTGCACCTAGCTCTCCCTGCTCAAGGCTAAGGAGAGAGGCTGTAGGGTTGTGCTGCAGTTAGTTACCCTCTATTTCTATAGGGCACCTTCCCCAGCAGCAGTTTTGCTCCCCTTCTACAAGCTGTCAAGTTGCAACTTGCAGTTAGCATCTGTTTTGCAACCCAGAAACACCAGGTTCACTTAAATCCTTGACCTGTACTTTTAATACAACAAACAAGTAAGAAAAAATAATGCAAGTCTCCCTCGATAATAATAATTTTCTCCTACTTGTTCAAGTCCGAACTTGCATAACGACAAAACATCAGATTTATAGAAAAATTTAAAAACCAGGATTCTTAAAATGTTAAAATCTCAGAACTACATTACATATATATATTTTGCCTTTCAATATTTTTTCTGCAAGTTTTGTCATTTAAAACAAAGTGATTAATTGAACAAAAGAACCTTGTAATTAATGACCTGATCTGTTTATTTCTGATAACTGCTTTCCAGGTTTTATTGCTGCAGTGCTCATCCTCTCAACCCGTGCTTTTATTCAGATGATGAAATTGGAAAGCAAGCTGTCTCTGAAGCCTTTTAGTTTAGGTTGTTTTTTTTTTTCCCTCAACTCTTAGTTGGTTTCAACTTGGAATTAATTATTCAGTGAACCAAAAATATTTAAATAAACTGTCAAGAATGATACATTATCTGTATTTGCAGAACAGACTAGTGCTGTCAGTATCTTTTTTAGCACTTCTTATTCTAGGTGCTTAACCACTGTCTTCCATTTAACTTGTTACTAATAAACCACTTTAGCTATTTGACTTGTCTTAAAGCTTTGACAACAAACATGTACCTTTTCAATTATTCAGAGTAAGTAAAACAGCATTAATATTTTATGTTTTAATAGATATAATTGTTTTCAATTTGACTTTAAATAGGTTTATTAGAGACAAATGTATTCAAATGCAGTAGCATAATTCATAATTTAAACAAATAGTGGTTGGGTTCTACTTGGTCTTTCTTAATTGGTCCTTACTCACCTCTAGTCAGCCAAGAAGATTCCTGGAAGCCCAAGGTCCATCAGTTTCTAATTGTTAGGCCACAGACAGCTGAAGCTTGTGCGGGGAGACATGAGACCCCCTAAGCACTCATGCATAGAATCAGAGAATCGTTTAGATTGAATAACACCTTTAAGATCGTTATATCCAACCATTAACCCAGCACTGCCAAGTCCACACCAAACAATGTCCCTAAGGCCCATATCTACATGTCTTTTAAATACCTCCAGGGATGGGGATTCCACCACTTCCTGTGACAGCAAGTTCCAATGCTTGACAGCCTTTTCAGTGAAGAATTTTTTCCTAATATCCAATCTAAACCTCCCCTGGTGCAACTTGTGGCCATTTCCTCTTGTCCTGTTGCTTGTTACTTTGGAGAAGAGACTGATCCTCACCTCACTACAACCTTCTTTTAGGTAGTTGTAGAGAGTGATAAGGCCCCCCCTAAGCCTCTTTTCTCCAGGCTAAACAACCACAGTTCTCTCAGTTGCTGCTCATAGACTTGTGCTCCAGACTCTTCACCATCTTCATTGCCCTTCTCTGTACCATCTCCAGCACATCAATGTCTCTCTTGTACTGAGGGGCCCAGAAGTGAACACAGGATTCAAGGTGCAGCTTTGCTAATGCTGAGTACAGGAGCACAATCCCTTTTCTAGCCCTGCTGGCCACACTCTCTGATATAAGCAACAATGCTGTTGGCCTTCTTGGCCATCTGGACACACTGTTAGCTTGTATTCAGGTGGCCATCAACCAACATCCTTTTCCACGAGGCATCTTTCCAGCCACTCTTCCCTCTTCAGTTGCCAGTGACTTTTAGGTTTTTTGTTGTTTCTTTTTTTTTTTGCTGTGGTTTTGGGTTTTTTTTTTTGGTTGTTTTGTTTTTGTTTTTGTTTTTTTTTTTGTGTGTGTGTGTTTTTTTTTTTCTTAGTCTTTTAGTGTGTTTTATTTAGATCTGGTTTTCATTGGAGACTTCTAGGATGAGATTTGAAAGGCAATAGATAGAAATCATGTTTGTGCCCCATGCATGTCCACATTACAACCTCCTAGATTGTAATATATATTGGATATTTGTAATATCCAAAAATAACTTCAGGCAACCTTTATGATACTTTAAAATGGTTCTGCTTCAAGGATTCTGTAGCAAATCTAGCTTACCTTTTCTTACAGCATCGAAACTTTATGTATTCTACAAAGCAGTCTGCAGGGTAGTGCTCATTCAAGGTAGGTTTTTAGCCTTTCTACTTTGCTCATGGACATGGAAAAGAGAGTTTCACTGTCTTGTGGTCTGCAGTCTGGATGTCCCCATGTCTTCTGCCATTTCTTATGCTTTGTTTTGTACTCTGTGGCATTCTTTCTTCTGCAATCCCAGATGTTTGTCAGGAATGGTTGTGTTGTCAGAGTCCCTGCAAAACAGCTGAGCTGGGAAAACAATAGTTGAATAAATCCGATGGATTGAGCAAACGTTTAATGAGAATCAAGGGAGCAGAGGAGTGAGGCTGTAAGGAGCTCTTAAAGTACTGCATTTTCCCTCTGGCTCTCATCTCCATCACTTTGCTGGGTACAAAATAGCTGAAGCCAGCTGTTTTCTGGTATTTGAATGCAGCAAGTTGTAGCAGCTGATTCTCATCCCTGACACTGCCTGTGTATGCTCTCCTGTCAGCATTGAAGTGCCACAAACATGGTGCAGTGGGGCAAGGAGAGCAATCCCCTGATACAGGAATGATACAGGCCAATAATTCAGTGGCTTTGTCACATCCCCACCACAGACCCCACCAAGAAACTCAGAGTGCAAGCTCCCATTCAGTGCTACAGGAATTCCTGACCACAGTTGAAGCCAGGGATTGGCCTGAGCTGATGCAGACCGTTTTATTTTAGCTTTATTTTGGCAGCTATTTTGCTCCTTGCCATTGTCTTGAACATGTGTAGGAAAGAAAGTATGCGAAAGATGCCACACTCTGGTGGGAATTTCTGTCATCCAACTTTTGTTCATTTAAAAGTAAATGCATCTCATTCTAAGATGCATGGAGGGTGATCTCCTTTCTAGGGTAACCTGTCTTTGCTAGCTACAGGAAAAGCCTTGATGTGGTAGAGATACCTTTGCTTTAAATTGCTATAGTTGGATGCATGTTTTTATCATATAATTCTTTGGAGAAGAGGACAGGATATTTCCTGTGTGGGTTCAAACCGGTACCTATCTTGGACTCAAAACGGTAAGAGAGGGCAGGGGTGGTCCATTCACCTCTGGGAGAGTTTGAGGTCAGGAGTAGTTAGTTCCATAACACAAACACAACAGTTCAGTCTTTCTGATCAAAAAGCATCAGGAAAGTAAGTGTCAGATTTGCTTCTTTTCATGGAATTTGTTACATAGAACTCCTGGCTCTGTGCAAGAACCTGCATTCCTTTCTATCGCTATGTTGATTTCATTGTGGCTTTTCTTGTTGAGAAACTTTATTGATGATCTGTTTCCAAACCTATGAGCAAACAGTGGCCAAAATATCTGTGTCAAGTCTGGTTTAGCCGCAGAACTGCCAGCTTTCTCATCCTGATTGCTCTGAAAGCTCCACCTCTGTCATACATCCCAGCCATCACGCTTGCATCTGAGGTCTCTGCTGGGGTCTATGCCAGACCTGAGCCTTGCTGTGGGCTGGCAGCTTCTCCTCTGACACATGGAGCCAATCTCTGCCTCTGGACTCAAGCCCAGTGAGATTGAGAATGAGGTGAGCTCAGCTCAAGGGTTAGTTTCCTTTGGCATAAAGGAGGTTTTGGGGGGTTTGTTTTACAAGCAACATACCACTTGCACGTTTCAATCCCTGGATGATACTGAATAGTTGAAGCGAGTGAAACTACGGAAGTGGCCAGAATTACGAGAAGCCTTTCTAAAGCAAAGCTGTATCAAGTTGTGATACTTTGCCAGAATGTGTTAGGCACAGATTTTATAAAGCTGTCTAGTAAGCCAATATAAAAGATGAAAGTGAGGGTGACCACAAGGTCAGATACCAAGCTATAGGTTCACTCCAGCTGAGAGGCAGCAATTACAGCCTGTCTGTAGGCAGAAGGCACTTCCAAACCATTCAAAAGCTTTAACACTCATGGCTTGTTCTCCAAAGAATATATGTTACAACTCCTGTTTATTTTTCATTGCATTCATGAAGTGAGAGATTCTTCACATCTTGGTGACTTGTTGGAGCAAATAGAGTGTCTTTGATTTTTCTTCTTGTATAAATACATAGACCTAAATATGTATATATTCAGATATAAGAAGTTTGGTGCTGATGCAAGGCACTTTCCAGTCTTCTAATAACCTGATCATAGGACTCTCACAGCCTGACTCAACTGGAATAGCTGTGCTAGTCTTATAGGCCTCTTCTTTCACATTAGGGGCAAGTAAGTAACCTTTTTTCATATGAACTCCAACTGTAAGGGTTGTTGATCTCACTGACATCGTATGAATTCAGGGTACTTGCAGGAAACAACAGAGGAAGCTGCGGGACTGTATTGGTGCCATTGGTGTCCATTACCTACAGTGCAAAAATACTGGTGTCTGTAGCAGAGTGAATCAGGTGGGTCACGGTCCATTGTTCAAAGATCTTTCACATTAGCAGTCGGGAGAGGAAGGAGATCGCAGAGAGGAGACACAGTAAAGCGATTTTGGATAAACAGGGAAGGAAGAAACTCACTTGAGATGGAGGGTCACTTTTGAAGACCACACACACCCTTTTTATTGAATGTCTGTTGTATTCTGTGACTTCCTTTTAAGAAGCTATGGGATGGTTGTGGAACCACCTGTGTTTCTAGGAAGTCAGAGCTGTAAAGGCTGATCCGTTCTTCTTGGAAAGGTGGCCCAGTGACTGCCCCTGGACTCCCACCAGCCAGCACTAGGTGGCTCTTGGGCTTTGGGCTTCCTTTGTCATGGGTGGCAGAACTCTCCTGGTCAGACTGGAATCTGTCTCACTCTGGGTGTTTTAAAATTCAGCATATAAGCTAGGGAAAGATTCTGTAATCTTTCATCCACAGCCGATGGAAAGAGCTACCCACTTCTGTAAGGTGGGTCATCCAGGTCTAGAGGCAGTACTCTGGTAGGTGCTGTGAACCACCCACTGGGTATTTCTGGTGCTCTGGTGATAGCAAGGGAAGCTTCAATTTGATTTCGTGGGACTAAGGTTTAGCCTCGATTCACTGTGAAATGGCAAGAATAAAGCTGGGTTCTGGCAAGGGCATTTGAGTGTGGCTGTGTGGGTGCTGTAGAGCAATGATTTAGACACCTCCCTGCATAGAGAGAAAACAAAGCACAGTCATACCTAAAAGCTGCTGGTTCCAGAGGCAGATAAACAGGTTTCCTTTCCATTTCATCAAATGCTAAGTGAACTAATGTCAAATATATTCTGTTCTCTTTCCTTCTTTGAACCCTGGTAAGATTTTAATTGTTGAAGGAATTAAATGCTTAAATGTTTTTATTTGTAATTTAGTCTGTTAATAGGGATAGGGAGAGATGTTACCATTAAGTTTCATTTCTTTCAAGATTTTATTCCCAATTTTACATAGGATATGTTCATAAACCCCTTGCTATTTTTGCAGTAAAAGTTAATGTTACTTTAATGGTTAGCTGTGCTGAAGAAGTTGTACCAACAGTGCAAAATTGTTATTCTGAAGCAAAAGCCAGGGTACTTAGTACCTAATTTATGGAATTTGCACATTTTGTGGAAGTTTATTTACATGATACTTTATTAAAAAAAAAAATCAAAATCCACTTACTAGAAAAAATCCCAAACCAAACCAAACCAACCCAAAAACTAGCTTTTTTTTATCATGAGGAAAAGAGGACTTAAAGGTTACAAATATACATTGATCTTCTTCTTAAGACAAAGCTGTATTAGACATAGGGTAGTAAAAATTTACTCTCATTTGAGCCTGAAGTTCTATAGCTGCATGTAAAAATGTGTGCTAGAACTGTGTCGTTGCCCCAAGTAGAGGCATCCGTCTGCCCATGATGGATGAACCTCTTCTCTGCCTGCCCTGTCCTGTCCTTCAGCCACATAAATGGAGTACACTAATGCAGTGGAATTTCAAAAGCCTTGTGATGTATTGCGATTGTACAAAAATCCTAAATGTTTTTAATGTTTGAAACACCTGCATTGTGTTACAGTGGAAATAACTTGTGTGTTATAACTGAGACTCTGCCAATGTCTCCTCTGCAAGTCTGTTGTTTTACATTCCCAAACACATGCCAGACTTCAACCACAATACTTTTTTTGTTATACGTAACATATAACCATGCTATTCCAATATGTACTTTAAAGAAAAAAAAAGCAGTGAAATTTTGCCGTAGCTTTTGAGACTTCAGACAAAGTACCCATCTCAGTCAGCATTTAGGCAGTACACTGTAACTAAGATGAGACCTTTTTGTCCTCTTATAAGTGTGGATTCAGTCATTATAAGGCAAAAGATGCGAGACGTAGACTGGAAATCAAAATATGGTTCCATATTAATTTCCTGTGAGTTCTTTCTCCTTCCTCATCAAAAACTTCAGGAGGCTTGAATTCCTGATGTGAGTTCCTCTTTCTTCTCTTGAATTAGTCACAGAGGAACAGAGACTTCGTAGAGAGTGTTACAGAGGAACATTTATTCTCAGGCCGGCACTAGTTCTGTAATAATAGTTTGCTTTTAAGTCCTATGCAGATGACAAATAAAGCCCAGAGGATGTTTGAAGGTGGTGAGTATTAGGCCTCTTAACGAGGGCATGTAGTGATAGGACAAGGGGGAGTGGCTTTAAATTGAAAGAGGGTAGATTGAGAGTAGATATTAGGAATAAGTTCTTTACTGTGAAGGCAGTGAGACACTGGAACAGGTTGCTCTGAGAAACTCTGGCTCCCCCATCCCTGGAAGTGTTTGTGGCCAGGTTGTTTGGGGCTTGGAGCAACCTGGTCTAGTGCAAGGTGTCGCTGCCTGTGGTAGTGAGGTTGGAACTAGATGATCTTTAAGGTCCTTTCCAACCCAAACCGTTCTGTGATTCTAAAAAAACATTTTAAACCCCTCTGTCTGCTGCAACTTCCATTGCAATGCCTATTGACCAATTTTCTGTACAATGTTAATGAGAATTATTTTGGGAACTGTTGGATGATTTTCTTCTCTCATTAGTGTAAAATAATTTCATCTGATGCGCTAACATCCCTTTTGTAGCACAGACCTGAACTGTCTGTTGCAGTAATACTCCCTTGCCTTACAGGAGTTTTGTAAGGATACATGTGTTAAAGATTTTACAATCATAGAATCATAGAATGGTTTGGGTTGGAAAGCACGTTAAGATCATCTAGTTCCAAACCTCTTGCCATGGGCAGGGGCGCCTCACACTAGATCATGTCGCCCAAGACTCCATGCAGACTGGCCGTGATCACTGCCAGGGATGGAGCATTTACAACTTCTTTGGGCAACCCATTCCAGTGCTCCTATCCCTTACCCAATCATTTAAGAAACATCAGGGCTAAGTTTCTTAGAATTGAATTAATAGCAAGTATCATCCAGTTTGGCTTGTAGGAAGTCTTAGATGAAGCAAATATTTTCTGGCATGTTCCTACTTTTTCCTGACAAATTATCTGCTGAAGCCGCCAGAAGCAGGTTCTTTGCCAGGCCTTCATGCTTTCTTTGATGTCAGATCTTCTAGAAAGAAAGTTAAGATTTATTCCCCTGTAGTTTTTTATAATAACCTATCTACAAAAAAAATCCTTTAAAAACAGTGTGTTTGGTATCAAGAATAAATGTGTATTTTAGGTTGAAATAATCTCAATGCCTCACCTATGGTGTATTGTTGCTGTGTAAAAGAATGTATTGCAACAGGTACAGACTGGTTTTATGCCATCACAGTAACTTGTTTCAAACATTTATCTCATTTGGTGTGAACTAAGCAAATTATAGTAGAAGGTCATGAAATTCAGAAACTCTAAGTTAGGTATCTGTTTGAAGCTTGAGAGCAGATGCAGCAGTTCAAGTAAGCAAAAACATTCCTATGACTATGTCACATCATTGATCTTAGTTTAGTTGGTAAATGCTTTTAATACACTGAAGAGTCCCTCATTTTTTTCTTCAGTCTCATATAATGTTCAATATTATAGTGTTCATCACCCAAAATTTCACTGATGTTCTTGTGGGTGATTGTAGCTGAGCATCATATTGAACTAGTATATCATTTTTTCATTGATGATATTTTTTAGAAGTGAAGCTGTTATGTGAAAAAAGATAATTCAGTTTTCTCCAATCACAATCACAAAACATTCAGCAATTTTAAAAATGTCTTAAAACAAATAGAAATTATGGCTTTTATTTCAGAAGAAACTTTAGCAATGTTAAAGGGACAATGCCAGCTTAAAGTTTGTGTTTCAGTATGGTGGTTCACCTTTTACTGCTTGTAGCAGTACACATTTGTAATCATGTAAGAATGTGGCTTGTAAGTTGGTTACATTCTGCAAATGTACTGAGACTGAAAGGATCAAAGAGAAGGATCACTCCCCAGTCAACAGGTCCAGTCTCTGGTTCCTGCACAGGGGAATAATGTTGCTGTGCTCGTGTTCCTGATACAATAGAGAGAAGGTTAATAGGGTTCAGAATTTCTCAATAAGAAAAAGTAAAAGCTGTTTTGCTGAAGTATGTGAAACAAACTGACATGAAAATGTACCCAGGTTTTATTAGACCTCTTCAAATACAAACAGACCTTCCAGTTTTACTACGACAAGTGAGGGCTTCTGGGCTTGATTTGTATACTACATAACATGTCTGGAGGAGTTACAAGCTCTTGAAATGTAAATGGTTTGGTCTTTGTTATGTGTGTATGTATTGAGACGTGGAGGTAATGAAATCGTAAGTTGACCTTTTGATATAGCAGCCCTAGCAATTGCTGCTATAATAATCATCCTCCTTTCAATTCCATGGGAAAATGGAAATTACAGTTCTACAGATTGCTTCTAATTTTATGCATGAGCTTGTTTAGAGCCCTCTGTCACTGAAGAGCACGTTGTCTCCTCATTGCAGCTTTTAAACAGCTTGTATCATGCCCACTGTATTTGATGGCGTATGATGCTGCGTGCAGGCTGACCACATCAAGCCATTGTCACATGTGCATCCTTGCATCAGCCAAGCTGAGTTACTTTACTCTTCTACCTGTGATGACGGGTGGTGGTGAATGCTCCTGGTTTTCCCAGTGGGGGTAAGTGATGGCCCTGCCTCAAACACTGGCCAGGGATGGAGTGGGGCTGCCTTCTGTAAGGATTATACCCTACTACCCTGTTAAAAGCACTGTGGTCACCTAAACTTAATTAGCTGATGATGATACGATGTGGCCCTGTGTTGTTCAAAGGCACAACGGTACCTTTGGAGTACCATTTAAGAACAGTTTCTGACCTGTCATGGTTTGGGTTGGGTTGGGTTTAGTTGGGTTGGGTTGGGTTTAGTTGGATTTGTTTGGGTTGAGTGTTTCTGTTTGTTTGGGTTTTGTGTTTGAGTAAAGAGAGAGCATGTGCCGGTTGGTTAAGATGACAACAGAAGTCAGTGTCCCTCTGTGACACTAATTCAAGCAATACCTTTTATCCATATACCAGGTTTACTGTATTGTCTTGTTTGTGCATTCAGGTGCCTTGCTGAATCCACAAACTGGTTTCCTCCGGAGGTGTATAACCTCAGTGAGCCAAATCCGAACCTTTTTGCAAAGTCCTTATTTGAGCAGTAGTCTCATGGCCTTTCCGTGAATGTTTCACTTGAGTGAAGTTGTGTTACACCAGCATAATGCCTTCAGGAAGGATCAAAGTGCCAGGCATGGGGGTTCATGGGGCTGAAGGAGGGCTCAGGGGTGTGCTGTGACTGGAACTGCATTGTAGGGAAATGTGAAGGCAGAATTTCTAACACAATGGGGTCAGGAAACAGAAAGCTGGGAGTAGGTTTTGAGAGTGTGCAAAGTCGAGGTCAGAGAACCAGCCATGGGAGAAGACTTCCAGCAGAAGTTATTGGTAAGATAGAAAAGTATAAGACCGGAGATAACAGGAGTGGTGCTGCATCATGCTGAAGGCATAGTGATGTTGACATCACCATGTACCTCACCTCAGATGCCTCAACCTGAATGATTATGGACATTGAGTTACATTTGTGCTCCTAGAATTGATCGCAGTGGATCCAGGATATAGTGTGTTTGGAAGATGCCATAAAGAAAAGTTGCATTGCTACCCATGCACGTTGACAATTTTAATACAAGCAAAAGCAGTTAAACAATTTTTGCAGGTTATTGTTTTAAATTTTAGGTTGTTTTTCTTCTCTCAGCTTCTCACAGTGTTCATCTTTCTCTTATAGCCACCTTAGGACTCCTGAATTCAAAAGTGCAGAATGGGTCTTTGTTTCCCTGGTGTGCAGTGAACATGTTTGTAACAAAGAGATGGGCATTGCTAAGAGGAATCCTAGGGAATAGCTCTTCCCACACCCTAAAAATAAAAAAACAAACCCAAACCAAAAGCAAATTCATGCCAAACAAGAGGCTGAAAGGAATGTACAGGAGTCAGAAGATCTGGGTGAAATTTGGCTTCAGTGATATTAGTGGTAAAACTTCTTGGATTACCATGGAGCCAGGGTTGCAGCTTTGGATTTCATTTCTGTCACTACCATTAAATGTGCTGCCAGTTCCCCCATGTAACATGAACACCGTGACACTTTCCCATCATTGCAGGGTGTCGCAGGGGTCACTGTAAGGGAAGTCCACACTGAATCTGGGTACTTACTTGGTTTACAAATTACTGTTTCATTGCTGGTTTATCATGGGGTAGAAAGTGTGGGGAGGTTTCACAGCTGTTTCCAGACACCTCCTGCATGGAGTCTTTCCTTCCTGACAGCTGAGGCCACATCACCCTGTCTGCCATACTGATTGTTCCGCCGAATGAGACCGATAGCCACAAAAAGCTCAATGTCTTCAGCATGTGGCCTTAATTCCCCATCTGTCTAGCATCTTGCAGCTTTTAGAGATAGCTAATTTTCCTGCGGGGTAGAAGATATTCCCTGGAGCTGTGGGATTATGAGTGCAAATGTGGGGCCACCAGCTTAAGAGGGTATTTACAGCTCAGGCAGGCCTTTTGGTTTGTTATCAGACATGCTTGATTTTGAAGTGACTTTTCTTATACAGCTTTTCTTCATTTATATTGTTCTAAGTTACTGTCTCTCAAAATTTTTCAAACAGCTGTTTATCATTGTGGAAATATATATCCAGTTGAGGAGAACAGATGGGCACCTCTTTTCAGACTCAGTGGGGAATTAGCTTTGTGAGTCTGTCTTATAAGCAAGCTGGATTTAGGACCTACAGTTTGCCTTCATTTTGGAAACAATATTATGCATTCAGTCAGAGTACTAGCCTGTCTAGGAGTGGTAAGGCTAACACAGCAGTTTCTATACATGTGTGCAGTTAGGGTACAGTGAGTGCATCAAATACATTTTCCTCTGATTATCAGTGTCCAGCACGCTCTCTTTTGGGTCAGTCAACTTACTAACTACATTTTACTATAAATTCTGATACCATGTGTCCTGTCTAATATTGCATATATTTGTGCATATAGGTATATTTTGTATGTATCTGTGAAAAATGACATCATAATTTTGCATAGATAAAGAACATAGTAAAGTAAAATTAATCTGAAAAATTGACTTCAGAGGACAGGAAACTGCCAGTAAGTTATTAAAAGTCTACTGGTAGACAAAAAGTTAATGCCTCTTCTTCCTATTTATAGGAATCTTCCTATTTACAGAATTAAGAGAAAGCACTGGTGGTGCTTAATCAGTATCATACATCGAAGAAGTAAGCACGTGAGGGAACATGCAAGTTTGGAAGATGGATGGTTCCGTCCACACAGTCTCTCTGCACTGTGGGGTGGCTGCAGCCGTGCACACCTCCTGAAGCCAGGCATCGCACCGAGGCAGGGAGGAGGCACGCTCACTCACACTGGAGGGGGAAGGTGGGAATTAAATAGCATGGGACTGTGATATTAGAAACAAGGCATTTCAGCACCAATACTGTTGGGAGGGATTTATGGATATGCACTTGTGCAGAGTGATCTTGGCAGCTGGATCCATTCTGTGTTATCTCAGAGAGAGCTAACCCCATCCCTCCACCCTAAACACCACCTGCTCTTCCGAAAGCATCTACTTTTCTTCACCTCCCTACCCAAGCACCTGCCTTCCCCACCACCCCAGGGCAGCAGCAACCCATTTCCACCTTTTTCCTCCTTAAGTAGGCTTCTCACCCCATTGCAATCAATGATCATTCCTTCCCTCTCTTCTGCAGAAATAGCAGCCTCTTCACAGCTACTCCCTCAGATCCAGCCAGCAGAGCCCAGAGGCCTGTGAGCTGTCATGGGAGAATGCATTTAGGTGCTCAGCCAGCCATTCTTTGTGCTGCCTAGGGAAAAGGCAGCAGGCTGAGTGGAGGCACTGGGTTTGACTCACTGGCTGCCAACTGGGCCATGCTGCTTTAGCACATTCCAGCTATGAACAGTGTAAAATGATATACCAGCGGTACAGATGTGGTTTACTTGCTGGCACTTTGCTTCCCAACATTCCTGATCCATGCAGCATGCACATCACTTATATTCTTTTCCTTTGATTGAAAAATGATGAGTGAGGAATAACTGCTTTTCTGCTATACAGGGACTTGGATCAATTCTCTGTCTTGGCCACGGAACAGAGATTGTGGTATAACTTCCAGGCAGTCAGAAATGTACTGTATTGCCTGTAAAGGCATCTGCTACTACACTTGTGAGGACTGCTTGTGTATATATGCCAGCATGTATGCATTTTTTGCTGTCATGCTCCTAAAATGCCATGTATTCCCGCACTGGAGGAAGCCAAATATCAGGATTCTAGGAAAAACAGAATCACAGAGTCACAGAATCACAGAATAGTTGAGGTCAGAAGGCACCTCTGGAGTTCATCTAGTACAAACCTCCTGTTCAAACCAGGTTCAACTAGCCCAGGGCTGTGTTCAGCTGTATTTTGGGTATCCCTAAGGATAAAACTCCACAATCCCCGGGGGCAACCCTTTCCAGCATTTGACTGTCCTTAAGAGTAAAGAAATGTTTTTTATGGTATTCAGATGAAACTCTGTGCATTTCGGTTCATGCCCATTTCCTCTTTTTCTTTGTGCATCACTAAGAAGACTCTGGCTCCATCTTGTTTACACCCTTATCAGGTGATTATATACATTATTATAGACATTATTATATACTTTATTGTATGCATTATTATATACATTATTATATACATTGATAAGGTCCCCCTGATCCTGAACAGTACCAGCTCTCTTAGCCTTTCCTTATACAACAGACACTTCAAGACCTTAATCACCTCTGTGGCCTTTTGTTAGACTGTCCTCAATAATATGTCATGTCTCCTTTGTACTGGGAAGCCCAGCACTGGACCCAGCACTCCAGGTGTGGCCTCACCAGTGCTGAGCAGAGGGTAAAGATCATCTCCCTCGACCTGCTGGCAATGTTCTCCCTGATGTAGCCTGGGAGGCTGTTTCTATGACTGCCTTTGCCACAGGGACATTTTTTCTGGCTAATGTTCAACTTCGTGTTCACCAGGACCTCCAGGTCCTTCTCTGCAAATCTGCTTTCCAGCTGTTTGATCCCAGCCTGCCCTGGTGCTTGTGGTTATTCCTTCCCAGGTGCAAGACTTATCATTTCCATTTATCTCATGAAGTCCTTGTCATCCTGTTTCTTCATCCTCTTGAGGTCCCTCTGAATGGCATCACATGCATCTGGTGTATCAGCCACTCCTCCCAGTTTTGTATCATGTGCACACCTGCTGAGGATTCATTCTGTCCCATTGTTCAGGTAATTAATGAAGATGCTAAACAGTATTTAGTAGGTCCCAGTATCAACCTATGGAATGCACCACTAGTGACTGGCCTTTCAACTGGATTTCATGCCACTGACTACAGCCCTGTGCCTTTCAGTCCAACTCACTTTTTATCTAGTCTGTATTTCATCTGAAATGCTTGCATTTCCCTGGTCTTCCTTTTGCTTTACATATACCTGTGGAAGCTCTTGTTGTTGCCTGTCACTTCCCTTACCTGATTAAGCTCCAGATGGGCTTTGGCTTTCCCAGCCCTATCTCTGCATGCTCAGACTGTTTCTGCAGTTCTTCTGTCCCTGCTTCCACCTCTTGCATGCTTTCCTCTTTATATTTGAGTTCCGTAAGCGGGTCGTTACTCATCCATGGAGGCTGCCTGTCTCCTGTGCTTGACTTCCTGCTCTTAGAGCTGGACTGATTTTGAGCTTGGAGGAGGTCATCCTTGAAAATCAACCAGCTCTTGGAGCCCTCTTTGCTCCAGGATGGTATCCCATGGGGTTCTTCCAAGCAGATCCCAACAGGCCAAAGTTTGTTCTGCTGAAGTCCAGGGCTGAGATCCTACTGTTTGCCTTGTTCCATCCTCTCAAGAACCTGACTTCCACCATTTCATGGCCCTGCAGCCAGGGCTGCCCCAAGCCTTCACATCCCTGATCAGTCCTTTCTTGTTGCTGAATATCAGGTCCAGAAGAGCTGAGCATAACTGAAAAACTCTCAAAACACAGGAATTTTAAAGCTTACCTTTGAAATGAGTTAATTTTTTATTGAGCCATTGGTAGCTTTTATTTATTACTTTTGTTTTTTTCTTGAACGAATGAAAGTTCACATCACCATTCTCTACAAGTCTTGGTCTAAGAGGTTTGTACTATGACCACTCTGCTTTTGTAATTGCCAGTGCATGAACAGTCCTTCTCTGATCCACAAAGTATTATCTTATAATTCTATGTACAGGCACCTACAGTAGCAAAGTCACGCTATAGTTAACTCCTGGCCAAAATGTTTACATCATTTGTTGAAAATATGGGTTTGAATGTGGAGCATGCAAGCACCATTCTTTCTGAAAAGACTTTTGAAATACATGCCAAAAGTAAGGGCATAATGAAAATAATATTTTTGTTCCCTCACATTGCAGGGAGGTTTTGTTGGTTCTGTTGACTTGTGTGTGTTCTTGTCACTTTGATCTCATTCTAGCCTCTTACTTGTACCAGTATGGACATATGTCTTCCTGAAATTGGCTTTGGGAAGAGGCATCAGTACAGAAATGCCTCAAGTCTTGCATCTCATGCTGCTTTTAACAGGTTTAGTTCCACTTTGTTTCCTAGAGCTGTGTTCTTTCTCAAGGACAAGCCAGTGTTTGGCTCTTGGCTTTTTCAGAAAATGCTGGTGGTGATATAATCAGTTCCATACTGTCAGTGTGTCAATTCTCAGTTGGCTAGCGCAGCAATAGATTAAATACTTAAGTGGGTGGAAAAACAGCTTTAATTAATTAACATGACTCATAATTATTTCTCATATTACTGTTCTCTGAGGACATAGATAGTCACCAATGAATATACTGCATTAGTTTGAAGAAGACTAATTTCTCCAAAGGGAAAGATAATTTTATTTTAAAAGTTAACCGGTAACAACCTATTTAGATATTTTTGTATATTTCCTGTATTGCAAGTGGAAGCTGTTAGCGTGGTTCAAAAATGATGGGTTTCACTAAACAACATAAAACTGCCTTTTTCTGCATCTGTCCAAACTCATGGACCTCAGTTGAGGACAATATTTGCCTCAGGATGTGTTCAGGTAAGTAATTTTTTTATTGATAAGAAGCTGTACAGACCATCGTACAACACTAAATATTTGTTTTATTCAATATCATCCCTTTCCCCCAGAGCACTTTTATGACAATCCAACCTTTTGATCACAGTCTTTTTGCATGATCAAATTCAATTTCTCTCTCTAGAGGCTACAGAGACCAAAAATCTGATATGTTTTAGAAAATTAAGCTTCAGCATTCATCTTTAGTATCTCTTTACAGATCTGTGGCACTCCCTCTGGTGAGTGCTTGCCAGGAATGCTTTTTGTGGTTATTTATAGCAGTATTTCTTTTGTAAACTAAATCTTTTCTGATAGACTTTGGCTTTTGGGCTCATTTTTATTCCATATCTCTACTTGGGTTGTACAAGACCTCTGACATGCAATAATCCACTGGAATGAGAGAAGAGGGTTTGGTTTACTGAAGGTTTGCACAAGTTTGGGGGCTTTATGCAAGTTTTGGGAAATATTAAAACAATTTTTTTTCAGTATCATTGTTGTTCAAGTCTTCCAGATCTTTTGCAATATATTCTGGTAATTTTTTGCTTCATAATATATTGATCATATAAATTATCTGACTAAGCAAACCATCTAGGTGAAAATGAAGTATGTAAAATATTGAAAATGCATCAGTAGGAATGTTTCTTTAAGCTATGCAGATAGATCATAAGTCTCAAAACAGGAGCAGAAAGATCTGACTGGTGGCTCATCTATCTATGTATTCTTCCTTGCATAAAGAGCTCTGATCCAGAACATTGGGTTACTCAAATAATGTTTGAAATCAATCAAGGCTGACCAATAGGAGAGCTCCAATTTTGTGTTGGAAGTTGCGTTGTCCTTTTGCTGATCATCTTTCTGTTGTGTACATGATGTCTGATGTGACTTTCCACATGTGGGTGATATCCCAGCACTAACTACTTGAAAATGTCCTTAGCTTGAAGAAATAAATAGGAATGTTAGATATTGCCGGCATGTTATGCCTGAGAACTTCGCACTATCCATCTATACTACTGACCAGCACTATATCCCTCTATACTACTGACCAGCACTATATCCCTCTCTCACTCAAAAGTAATCATATGCTTTCTTGCTTTCGTATGAGAAAATGTAAGCAAATGTGTAAGAGTCCATTATACAACTGCAAACTTAGATTCTTTCAGAATCCTAAGTTTTAGTCAATGTAATGACTTTACAGAATTCCTGGTGTTTGTCATCACATTTCCTTGTATTTTTAAGCCCTGGGGAGTCTCTCTATCTGATAGCCTCCTCCCATTAATTTTATTTTATTTTTTACCCCTTGGCTTTTGAACACATCTGGGCCAAAAATACTGGTTTACACTGTAATTTGGTAAAAAATGCTACTTAATAACCTGAATAACTTAAAGGTTGAAGGAGGTGCTCCTGTTTTTTGTTTTCTTCCTCCAGCTGATTCATGTAATTTTTCATCCCTCCTTCTTTTTCTCAATTTCATTATCCTCACTCCTTCATTTCTGAACTTGTGATAGTTACGATAAACATGTAGAAAAAGAGCCACTTACTGCAAATGCTCCTGAGATTGCAGCTGTCTTACAAATACCTGTGGTAACTTCAAAAAAGCTGCAATATTCAGCATGCTGTACTGTGCTCTGTGTTATGATAGCTACCCTGCTATGAATACTAAGAGAACTAATTTAAAGATAGCACAAATATGTTCCCTTGAGCTCGAGTGACTGGAGTGTTGACTGTGAATAACTACTCTGATTACATGGTGAATAAGTATTCTATATAATATATGTGATATACCCAACAAGATAATGGAAAACAGAAAAGGAAGACTGTTTTTCTTCGTTTGCGGGTATTCGGATTGCCTGCAGGAAATGAAAAAGGTGAGGAAAATTATGGGAAGGAGGAGCAGGACACTGTCATGATCAGGATCACTGCATTTGTTTCTAGATGTGATAGGGCAGCATTAAAATTCTGAGCATCAAAGCAGCACGTGCGGCATCAGTGCCTTCCAGGAGCAAGCAAATACAATTCAACAGTGCCTACATTTGTCAGCAGATCGTGCTGTTGGGAGGGAAGGAGGAGTCCACATGCAAGCTGTTAGCATTTCTGCACTGACTTAGGGTTCCAGAGTAGTGTATTGTCTCGCAATTATTTTCTTTAGAGTCGATTCAATGAACTTTGCTCCACTTCTGCTGTCCCACATCTGTTTTGTTAGACAGCTGTAACTGGTTTAGAGTCATCATAATAAAAAAGAACCTTTTGTCTTTCAAAGCAATCTGTAGTTTGGCAGGGAATAAAATGGCCACTTCAGCACTGGTGATAGAAAAATCTGCCTTTAATTGACAGAAACAGCTTTCTCCAGACTCTTGTTTAGGCACACTAACTGAGAATATGTATGCCCTGAAATAGCCTGGGGGTTAGCATGTAGCATGAAAATGCAGTTTAATCTTTTATATTTTGTAGTTTTCTTTGCTGTGTGTCTCTGTGAATTCTCCCTCTTCTGCTGTAACACTTTGTTCAAGTTCATGCATTGCTATGCTGCAATGCTGTACTGCAATTTCTCTCCTTTATCTTTTGCAATAAAGCACTGACTTTTTTTCGTGAACCATTTGAGTTTCTCTGGTAGTATTTTTTTCAGGGTCCTTGTCTTCTATTAGGAACATAAACTCTGTGGAATAGGGTGCTTTTACAATCCAAGAAATTCAAGAGGCTCAGATCTGACTTGCAGCAACTTCAGGTCTCCTGAAATAACTTTAGAGAGCAAAATGTTATTTGATTAATTAAACACACTCAGCATAGCCTCTGAATGCTCTCACCCTACTCTCAAACCAACATAGAAAACAAAGGTGAAACACATTTCACCATTTTTATCATGCATCATGAAATATTTTTCAAATCTCTGTGTGCCTTCTGAAGCTGCAGACTCAGCCTTTGGTAAGAGGGAGTGTGGGGTTGCCTCTAGGCAGTGGGAAAGGCAGATTTCTGCAGCAATATCTTACTCTACAGCCATTCTGCCTCCCTCTTTTTTCCAGGAGTTCACCATTCAGCAGGGAATTTGCAAGCCATAAAACTGCATTATTCAGTTATGAAGTAACAACCTCATCACCATGACTTCAGCAAGGGCTCATAAAAGCCAGGGTCAGATTTATAAGCAGAGGAATTGCCAGCTATGTCTAACATATGGTTCACAGTGACAGACTTGCAGTTTCTGTCACCCAATAATGTAAAATTCTTGTTATGTAGTTTGTAGATAGTCTTTCTTTGTAAATGATAAAATGGGTTAAAACCAAAGTCAGGTATTTCATATGGAGCACTTTGAGAGATAGTATTGTCCCCTTGGATGGGTTTTCTACATTGCAAATGAACTTTCAGGTTCTTCATTGTTTTTCCTGAAAGCAGTTGTGATGCAGAAAGCAGCTGTTTTTTCATGTCACAATGTGGTCATTGTACCATGACTAGCTTAGCAATTTGTTCCTCTTTTGATACTGCTTCAATGCAAGACTCAAGTGGTATGTTTACCCTGTTGGTAAACTAGAGGACTAGGGACTTTGGAAGAGACAGTCTTGTTGCTTTGCTCTTTGGGTTGTTGTTACCTCTATTTTTTGAAAGAGGTCACATTTTCATTTTTCTGGGCTTTTTTGGTTGGTTGATTGGTTTTGGTTTGTTGTTTGTTTTTTTGGTTTTTTTTGGGGGGGACGGGCACCCATTAGATCTACGCAGTCTTTCAAAACTAATTGCCAGTGGCTCAGAAAGTTAATTTATTCCCCTTCTGCTTCAGGCTGTATTTCATAGTGACCTCCAAAATATTAATGAAGACATCAAGGCTTTTTTTTTTCCTTGCAGGGGTATGAAAAAGGGTGAAAGACACAGAGATCCCGTATATCACCCACACGTATATATAGCTGGAGAGTAATCACACTGTTTACTTTGAATATTTGAGGAACTGCTCTAAGGCAAAAAAAAATTGTTAGTGTAGTCTGGAGCCCATTATTATGAAAGAGCTGTTACAGAGATGTTGAGAGGTTATTCGCTTTACTTCAGAATAGCTATTGCCCATTAACCATGCCAGGACCCTCTAATATTGCAGAAGATTCTAAAAGGCATTTATAGATCATTAAAAGATTAGGCCTTTGAAGATCATTTAGAAGGTTGTGAAAGCCACCTGCATGACCCTGAAGATCTTACTAGGTCCATGCATATCGCTGTGGATGCTTCTGTTTTGCAAATTAGCCCTGTACTATTTCAGTAAAAACATTTTAAAACATTGAGACTTAATGTTGGCATAATTCCTATCATTTCATGTAGTTACATGAAATCCTGTAGCTCATGGAAGAGTGGGATGTTGTCTCATTTTTCACTCAAGAAGTGATCTGGTGACACGACTCAGCAACACTATAAAGAGAGACCATATCTGCTTCGGTTCGCTGTCATTGCCCATTTGCTGCTTCTCTATTATTTTCAATTATTTGTCTCAAAATTAAGGAAACATAAAGACAGCTGTTCTGGTTTTGTAATAATGTTGTTCAGAGTCTTATTCCACACAGTCATACAATCCTGAGAATAACATTATACAACACAAGACTACAAACAAGAATATTTCCAAGAAAAACACTCACTACATGATGAACTTAGCAAAATTAATAGTTCCTGACATTCATGTTTGCCTTTCCTGACATTCATGTTTGCCTGAAGGTCAGAGTGATATGAGCCTGGTTTGAGTGAGGGACGTTTTGTGTTGCCTCAGACACCTGGTGTGGTGCGAGCCAGTGCTGCCAGCGTGTTTGTGTACTGCGAATAATTTAGTTCTGGGGTTGTGCAGAGCATTGCAGTGTGGGAGTGATGCTGAATTATGTTTCAAAATGAAACAAGATGTGGAACATAAAAGGGGGAGTGGAAGCAACTCTTCAGAGGTGGGAGCTGCGAGGCAAGGACCAGGCAGTGGTCTGTACTTTTCAGGAGCATGGTGAGCATTGCCCATGGTCCCTTGGAAGTGGTCTGAGTGCTTGGTTTGTTCTCTTGATGTATGTCAGGAAAAAATAGCACAACGGTCTCTTCTTATAACTGCTTCAAACCTTCCTTCCGAGGATGCCTTTTGAATAACAATCTCACAAAGGTCCTTTCACACATAAAAAATTATGGTATTAAAAAAAAAAAAAAGTACAACTTTATGAGAGCATATTAAGGCATTGACATACATAAAAATACCATGTTAAGTCAAAACATCTCTTACCAGTGCAACATGAAAATGTGGTGATATTTGAAACAGCTAAAACATTACTTTGATGCTTATGAGTGCACCAGAAGTGCTATGATAGCCCTGGCAGCAGGGGAGGATACATCTGAAGATAAATGTTGAGCTGTACACCTTTCATTACACATCATAACTTACCAAGTTTTATTTAAGAAAGGATGACAGTCTTTTGCAACCCTATGAGGTAGTATTATTTAGTGATTCCGAATTACTCTAATAGTCTGCATGGGCTTTGTGATTATTAAACACTGATTAGGATTAATTTGGACTATACAATTATATAGATATCGTAGCACTCTAGTGAAGGGTAGAATAAATACATTAGAAAGTTGGTGGTGCAGAGTGGGTCGGTGGCAGGTACATGGTGTGTATTTGTAAGGGTTGAAGCTAAAGCTTGTAGCCTTTTGTAAAAACTGATGAATGTGGTGTGGGTATGGGCCCTGCTGGTTTTGAGTACAATAAACAATAATGATGCATGCTATTAAGAACTGAAATTAATTAAGCACAGACAGACTTCCATGTCTGCTGCAGCAAACTGCTATGGGCTTGGGTGTGCCCTCTCCTGTGGGATGCGTGCGATCTTCCTGAGCGACACCAGCATTGGTGGGACTGCAGGAGGCTGCAAGCACTGCCAGAGACCTCTTCAGCTCTCTTTCCAAGAAAATTGGCAGGGTTTTGGGAACTGGGAGCTCAAATCCCTCTGTGCCCCTGATCCAAAATTCCAGGCAGATGTGGAACACATACCTCACTGAAATCAAGTATATGACTCTGTCACTAATTTTTTAAAATGTTTACTAAATTTACTTTTTTTAGCCTTTCAAAGCATTAGTGTAAGTTTTCTATTGATTTTATTGTGGCTTTCATTTCAAATAAGACAATTCCTACTTATTTCTTTCTGTAAAAAATTGCTCAGAAGTCAGTTTTATGCTGGCACATCAGAAAATGAGACCAGTTGTACTTCAGAGCAACACTTCAAAGATTTTATTGATTTTTGGGGTTTTCAGAGGAATGTTTCATCAAGGGCTTTCAGTGAAGTTCTTTCTTCAACACTTCTTGTAATATATGGTGCTCTGAAAAGACAAAATGTTGTCATCTTACATGACTGACCTTCAAGGGCAAAGGCATCAGTGAGTGAAGAGTTTCAAAAGCACAGAATAAGTTAAGTATATTAGTTAGTAATACAGATTTCTCTGTTAATAGCATTTAGAAGTATATCCTTGAAGGAAGTGAAATGTGAAAGCAGTTTTCAGCTAAAGACGTCTTCTCCGAGAGTATCTGTGTTCACCTTCTCTCTTCTCTGTGTGTGTGTTTCTATGTGTGCACATTTTAATCAATTTTAATCAGAGAAATCTAAATGTCGTTATGTGATGAGCACTTCATGTTAATTTTTTAAAAACAAAACTGGGGTAATGTATTTTGTGAGATTATTTTTTCAGGTGTAATTAATATAATTTGTATATTTTATACGAGATTATACTCTTGAGTATTTGAAAATGCTCTCAAATTCTTATGAGAGGGAGCAAGGAAGGTTGAAGGGAAAACACAGTGTTCTGTGAGATATGAGATAAGGATTTTATTGTGAGTCTTTCAGGGTCTGGCTGTATTACTGGAGATGAGGTATGACAGAGCCATATACTTTTCCCAGAGGAGTGTTGATAAACCCTTGTGTCACACCAAAGCAGAGGAGGTCCGTGGTGGAGATGGATCAGGGGAGCTCCTTGACAAACATTTATAGTGCTCTTAAAAGAAAAATCTGTAGGATTATTAATGATATCCATCTGCCTTTAAAGCTAGACTTGATTCACTACCATGGCCTGGAGTTTATCCTTTTAATTCTATGTGAGGAGTGAGGGCTCACATGCTGACTGCTGTGGCCCCAGGGAGAAGTGGTGACAGCCGCTGCAGCACACTCAGGGGCTGGCCTGGCACACCAGTGACCATGTGGTGGGATGTGTTTTTGGAGCAAGGATCGTTTCAGCTCAGCTCTGCTTGCAGTCCCATTGAGCACCCTTAGCAATAACATCGCTTATGAAGCCTTCATTCATTTCCTTTCTTTTTCTTTTTTGAGATTAATGACTGTGCTACCCTTTGACAGCTTGGGATGAGTTTTTCCAAGATGGATATCTGCCCTGAGCCACATTATTTTAATTACTTTCTTTGGGAAAATGGTGACCAGAAAATTTCAGGCATTTCTGGGAATAAAACAGGGGAAGAAAATGTTTGTTTTCTGATCTTGATAAATGTGGTGACTTTCCTTGAGTAGCTGTAACTCTTCTGTATGTTGATAGAGACCTGAAATTTGTCAGGGGATGGTTGGTGGTGGGGATGGTGGGCTGAATTTCTGATAAGAAATGGCTTTTTGATGTGCTCCTCCTATGTTTATCTGAGAGAAAAGCTGTGTGGTTTTGCCCGTGCTCAGTGGGTACTCCCTGGAGCACCTGTGGGTGCAGCCATGTGGAGCATCTCCCAGTAAAGGCTGAAGAAGACTTTCCCTGTGGTGGCAGCAGGGCTTCCATGGGGAACACAGGGCTGCTTGTGTTTTCCATGACATCCTTGCTGACTGAGTGGTATAGGGGATTGCTGATTTGTGCGAGGGAGCCACCATGTTTACCAATGTGCACCAGGAGGAAGGGACTACTCAGGAGGGACCCCTACACTCTGCTTCTCCATATGAAAGCAGTGGGTGATGCGCAGCCTCACATCAGGTATGTTGTCTCCAGCGCGTGAACTGGAGCGTGCTCCCATGCATCATTGGCTGCTGCAGCATTTGAGGTCTGGTTCACTCCTCACAGATTCCTGACTTGTAACTCATAGTACTCCAAGTGCCCAAACTGGCAGCATAAAGTTGGAAATCACACTCTTGCCATTAAATCCAGCCAGCAGTGATCACTAATGGTGAGGGTTCTCCTTTCGCGTGTGCCCCATGTAGGTCTGTTTTTGACCTATGAAAAAGTGCTTAGTGACTTTATCTAAAGCTGGACTTTTGAGGGTGAGGTAACTCTGATACACACCCCTGGAGAGATTTTAGATGAACGAGGCACTTTGTCTCATGAAATTGAAATGTATGCAGGTGGCTTTTTTCTTACATAAAGGGTGATCCCATGACTTGGGGGCTGGCAGTTGCATTTATCCTTATTAAAAAAAAAAAAAAGGACAAAAAGCCAAAATTTGTTGTGGTCCCACAGCAGCACCAAATGGTGGCAGGGGAAGAAAAAAAATAATCAAGCCTACTCTTTTTAACCTCTTTGTTCCTTTTAAGCTGTGCTAGTTTGGGGAGGGTTTGGGTAAGGAATAAGGAGAAAGAAATACCTGCAAAATCCAAGCTTGTTCTAATAGGTGAGAACAAACAGTCAAGTCTTCTGGTTTTCAAAAAGGAGGCAGAAATAACTAATTCCTACAAAATAGGGTAGAGTTGTCAGTGGTGTCAAGCCTTGCAGCCTTAAACATCTGATGTTAAGTCTGTTGGAGGCACAAGTGCTGTGTCTCTGATTTTGAGTCAGCAGAGGGGAAGATAAAAAGGTGAAATGTGGTCTTGTCCAAGAATAGTGAACCTTGTTTTTAACACACACAACCCAGCTGGGAGGGACCAAAGTCCTCCTGATCCAGTTTAGCTCTCTGCCTCTCACTAAAACTTAATACAAACCATTTGTTTCAAGTCGTGTATGTGAAGCCCCCATTACTCCAGTGCAGGCAGCATATTGACAGCAGGGCAGGCAGACAAGGAGCTGGATCCGTTTTTCCTTAAATCCAATTTTCTGTTATTATAGAGGTAATCTTAAAGTCCAGTAACTGATTAAAACATTAGCGCTCTCAGTGAGACCAGATGCTGTCATGATCTCAGTTGTACCTGGTACCTGGTTGCGTCAAGGGGGGCTGAAGTTAGAAAGTTACTGCAGGTCACAGGATCACCAGGTGTGAGCAGGTCCTCAGTGGACCAATGTGGGTGGTTTCCAGGGTCCCCAGAGAGGAGGTGGAGAAACCAACAGCCCCATGCCCTTGCCTGCTGCCTCCTACTCCAAGGTAGGCATTACTGTACCAAATGATGGGCATCCTAAAGTGAGAAAATGCAGCTGTTCCTGCCAGCAGTAAACATCTTAATTTGAATCTGCTGAATGTAAGTGGAGCTATGTGACAGGTTTAGTAAGATACCTTACTTTAGGTGAGCTAAATATCCAAGACATGACCCTTTTCAGCTTATTCACATCCCATTACTGAATATTTTTAGGTTACAAATTAAAATCAGTCTCGCCCTCTGCCATCAATAGAGTTGGACATCTTTGTTCTGAGTGCTGCATGAATGAAAAAGAAGAGGAGCTTACTCTGACCAGATCAAGTCCAATACAAGCAATGGCAGGGTCAATTTATGGACTATTGAGAACAGCCCTGCAGAGAACACTTCAGGGTACTGGTAGATGAAAAGTTAGACACCCAGCAATGTGTGCTTGCAGCCCAGAAAGCCAACCGTTATACTGGGCTGCATCAAAAGGAGCATGGCCAGCAGATCGAAGGAGATGATTTTCCTCCTCTATTCTGCTCTCATGAATCCACACCTGCAGTACTGTGTCCAGCTCTGGGGGCAACAACACAAAATGGATGTGGACTTCTTAAAGCAGATCCAGAGGACAGCCCAGAAAATGGTCAGAGGACTCGAGCACCTCTCTTATGAAGACAGGCAGAGAGGAGAAGAGAAAGCTCTGGGGAGACCATATTGTAGCCTTTCAATATATAAAGATGGTTTATAAGAAAGATGGTTTATAAGAAAGATGGTTTATAAGAAAGATGGAGAGAGACTTTCTACAAGGGTTTGTAGTGACAGATCAAGAGGTAATGGTTTTAAGCTGAGCTTCAGTTTAGAAGAGGGGAGGTTCAGATTGCAAGTAAGGGAGAAATTTCCTATGGTAAGAGTGGTGAAGTGCTGGAACAGGTTGTTCAGAAAAGTTGTGGATGTCCCATCACTGGAATTGTGCAAGGTCAGGTTAGATGGGGCTTTGAGCAACTTGATGTAATGAGAGCTGTCCCTTCCCATGACAGGGAGGGTGAGCTAAATAAAGGTCCCTTCCAACCCAAACCATTCTGTGATTCTAAAACAAGTTAGCATAATGTTTAGTTACAGCCTGCCAGTATTACAAGTCATTACCATAAAATACAATGAAACAAGAACCTTACCCAAAGGCCCCCAGCTGATAAACACTAACACAGCAAATACTGGCTGTTATTAAGGCACGACATGCTGAAACTGTGAGATCAAAAGCAACAACTTTGAGAGCCAATAAATCAGCATTGTGACGAGTGACTATTAATCCAAAACAATAAATGCTTATCACAA
>JANHGB010019334.1:1799-14441 GCA_026283785.1 Coracopsis vasa
TGGCGCTGGTGCAGCAGCTGGCTCCTATTGATCAGAATTGATTTAAAGAAAGTGATCCCCCAAAGCTTGGTGCTGCTAAACCCCATGGCTAAATAGACATTGCATTTGGAGACTTTAACCTTCAGGGTGGTTTTTCTCCCATTTCAATCTGATTTGTGAAACATAATCTGAGAATTTGTCTTCTGGTGGTAAAATGCTATTGTGTTTCTCAAACATAGCCTTAAGTATCTGAAACAACTCAAATTCAGAGTGTAAGAACAGGACTGGAGTTCACCACGGTTGAGGAAGCAAGTACCTAGTCATTGATCCTGAAAAGCAACAGGATCTTTCCAGTGATTTTCCAAATACAACATGAATATTTTATCCAGTTCTCCAGCTGTCACTAATTTCATGTGTTATGTGTATATCGATACTTCTGCATACAATCAAACAATTTCTTGTATTATTTCAATAGCTGTAACTAACAGGCACCAATTGGCTCTATATTGCCATCTATTTTTCTTATTTTTCAAATGAGAAGTAAATAAAAGATTTTCAGTTGTAATGGTCTTAAAAGTTAAAATATATTTGACATTAGGACTTGATAATTTATTAAACCTCTTACATCTGTAATTTAAATACGTTACTTAAGATTTCATTAAAAAGGTATTGCTTTTAATAAAGTATAAATCCTACACTAGAAATTCTGCAGCATGTGTATATGGAGACAGTCATGGAGGGACCATGTAATGCTGGAGATACAAATTCTCTCTGCTCTGAACAGCAGTAAATAAGAATCACTTCACTGAGAACTAAAAATCTGGTGTCTCCAGGGGCTGCTACTCCTGCACAGTGATGCTATAGCAGAGCTTTGCCAAAGGAAATGGAGAAATGGGGTCTCTGGCTGAAGGAGCTGAGCATCCAGCCTAGTTCAAGTACTGGATGGGACTGAATGGAGTCTTCATCACTGATGATGGTTTCTACCATTTTACCCAGAGGACAGTTCTAAGGAAACTTGCATTTTTTGCTCTTTGTGCTTCTTCTGAGGATGAGGCAATTTAACATCCAGTGGTGTCAGCTCAGAAATCCCAGAGGGAAGATTTTCAGAATCACAAAGGGAAAACTCAGGTCTTCTCCTTATCTTCTGAAAATCTGGGAGAACTGGAGAAGGAATTGAGGTGTGTGATACTGTGAGGTGTGACAGAGTGTTGAAAGGGATGATTTTTGTCTCAAAACATTTTAAAGCAGAATAACGATACTATATGTCATTTGTCTTACTAGTGTTTTATGTGTGGTCTCAATGGGATGAAGAGGCGGTGTTCAAGGCCAGATTGGACAGAGCCTTGGGTGACATGGTTTAGTGGGAGGTGTCCCTGCCCACGCCAGGGGAGTTGGAACTGGATGATCTTAAGGTCCTTTCCAACCCTACCTATTCTATGATTATAAGAAAGCACATAGTATTATTACATAAGATAAGTATGTATGTGATGAATTATGTTTTTGAAAGGAGTTATTAGTCAACTATGTAGATGGAACATTTCAGGTTGGATGAGGAACAGATGTCTCCAGGATGAATGCAAACAGAAGTGAAATAAGCATTGATGGCCCCTAGATTCAAGAAGAATCAAGAGTCATGGACTTACATGTTTGTATGATCATTTGCAGAACAAGGCTGATTTGAAGGGGTGGAAGTTTGGGGAGTGTCATAATGAGTTATCCCAGATGCTTTGCTTCAGGTAAAGCCATTATGGAGTTACTGTGAACACTTGACTATCTGGGTTGAACGACTTGGGCACTTACTGAGAATTTTAAGTGGCAGTAATTAAGCAAGTATTAATTGTACATTATTCGGCTGCGAATGAATCAGGATGAAGGTGACAATTACAAAGCACTCTCTCTTCTGAACGTGATGCATCAGTAGTGCTTGCAGACAACTCTGGGAGACTTGTGTCCTGAGTTTCAGATAAACCCTGAAGTGTTAAACACACCAAATGTTAATTCACTAGAATACCACCCCCTTACAGAGCTCTCCCCATCCCCTGTGTTATTTAATGTGTATCAGTTTCTAGGGATTAATTTTTCAGCCTCATCCAAAAAATTACAACACAGAGCTTTTATTGCTGCTTAATGCATTCCTTGGGAAACAGAGTTACCTGGGAGATCTCCGGGAATGTTGTTTATCTTCACCAGGATGAAAATGGAGCGGATGGTCCTAAAGGACATCACTTTGAGAGCTGTCTCAAGGTTCCTCCCAAGTGTAGGCAAAACAGGATTGTGCAAAACCAAAAATTCTCTGCAAGAGTAATGCAGGTAATAGGAGGTGGGTGATCTCTAGGGTGTGAAGAGTCAGGTAGGATATTAAGATGCTGTCAAAAGGAAGAAGAAACAGGGGAAATGAAGAGTTAGGTTGTGAAAACAGTGGGAACAGAATGTTGTGCTGCAGATGTTTGTTAATGCTCAGCAACGTATGAATGCGCCTCTTGCATGGGCAAGTGGTCAGGGTATCCCATACTAAAAATACTTACTTTCCCCTAAGCACTCAGTTGCAAATGCCAGTTACCTGTTTGCTCAGGCCCAGAGTCACCTCTAATCACAGTCCTGTTGTACTATATTATAATTTTGCCAAAAAAGGTGCAAGGCTCTTGATGGTATCAATGTATTTTTACCAGAAATTGTGTAGACATCTGAAGTGTTAAAGGAGATAACTGAAATTCGCATACTGTAGTGTCGATAGGGGTGGTTTCAAAGGGAATGATATTGGAGCAAATCCAGAGGAAAACTTGCAAACAAAATGGGAAAATAACTGCAAACCGGAATTAACTGGTATTAGTTTCTGAGCTGGCTGGAAGAAAAGCTTTTATGTAACTTCAGTGGGAACGGTTTTAAGCAGAAAGGAGATTATTTAAAGTATGAAAAGCACAGAATTACTGATGATACAAAAGCAGAGCAGATACCAGAGTCCTGTGAAAAATCCTTGAGTTGTTTAGAATATTATTCTTTATTTTTAATGAAGAAGCAAGACTTGAGGAAAACTTAGCTCTGGGTAGAGAACTGAGAGCACATGAAGATGTCCAATGTCTGAGGAAGGTTATACATGCCTCCTTGTGGAAATGACTGACATTACTCATTTGTCTAAATAGAGTTAATGAGCATGTAGGAAGGCACTCCTGTTGTCCTCTGTGTCTGATAATTGCCTGTCCTCAATGTTCTCCAGTTGTGTGAAGCCTGGAACTAATACCCCCATGCTGTGACACTTTGTTTTGCTTGTGCTGTATCATCAGATTAACTGCTAAATTGACTATTGAAAAAGGAGTAGAAAATGTTTTAATTTGTTTTTGAATTCTTTTGCAGAAGAGCATTCTTAGTCACAGGGATTGGATCATTTAAACTACTATGAAATTCACATAGATTATCCAATGGCAGCATTAAATACAAAAATCCAAGTATTTCAATTGCCTAAGAGGAAGAGGGTGACGATTTCTCTGTACTGGTTTATAATGTTTGTATTATGGAGGTTTTTATTGTACAGATGGTATAGAATTAAAAGATCAGGGAAAGATGCATCCCTCGCTGAAATAGGCCATACAGTGACCAGAAGTCAAGAGTTTCACTCTTCTTTGAAGCAAGATGTACTTGCTTGTAATATGCAAGGATAAAGGCATCAAAGTATCTTGAAGATCTTACAGAATCAACCAACTTAGGTTTGGTTTGTAAACAAATGTTTTCATATTGATTGGAATTACTTCCTGGAGAAATTTGTTTTAGGCATATGTAAAGTATCATAAAAATTTGATCAATGTAATAATATTGATCAAAACAGGCTTTGCTTGTTAAAAAATTAATGTTGCAGTTTGTTCTTGCTTAAACCTGTAATGACTTCAAAGAAACTAGATTTGTATCTCTGAATCACCTTGATTCCAAGCACTAACCTGAAATCCCACAGCAGTTTGTAGGATTCTCTAATTTAGTGCCATACCAGACGTTGCAAGAGTGATTCTATTTAATTGACTGACTCTGGCTGAATTTCAAACAGAAGCTGACTCTGGATGCGTGTTGCAGGCTTGATGTAACAGGTGGGTCCTGTCATCTTCCTGATCAGATTATTTGTGGAAAGCTACCACATAACTGGTTTGAAGTAGGAAATTAACAGTAAAGAGAGCCCGTTCCTGTCACCCTTCCCACTCTTCAATTCTGATTCTCTGGATTTTGTAGCCAACTTTTTCTCCCAGATATGATGTTGCTACGTATCTTAAAAATTACTGGCTTTTACTTCTCACACTGAAACACCGGGAAGTGCTTTGAAACTTATAAAAGTGAAATTTTTTAGCTAAAAGCTAATGCTTTTTGAGATCACATCTCTTTAGTAACTTCAGATGCACACAGTTCTAAATGCGATGCATTTTGGTTTTGAATAGACACTTATTGGGGTTTATAATTTATTTTTAGAGATAAATAAGTATTGATAACATTTGATGAAGATGACACTGACTACTTACTAAATGTTCCTTTACTTTGATAACGGTATTTTTGGAAACCCGGGTTATGTCTTGACATTCTTCAAGAACATTGAGATCGCTGCGTGTTGTGATCACTATTTCAGGATCACTAACTCGCCCTATTTTAAGATACATTCTTTAACTGCGCAAGTAAAGATCTCATCACAGCTTTGGGTTTCTTTTGGTCTTACTATTTTTCAGTTGCTCATTATCTTGTCCAGGTGAGTTTTATGAATGTTTTGAGTAATGAGCAATAGGAAAGTCTCCTCAGAACTAGTGAACTAATGAACTGTGTTCATAGAATCGTAGAATGGTTTGGGTTGGGAAGGACCTTTCGATCATCTAGTTCCAGCCCCCCTGCCATTGGCAAGAATGCTTCACACTAGACCATGTCACCCGAGGCTCTGTCCAGCCTGGCCTTGAGCACTGCCAGGAATGGAGCATTCACCACTTCTGATGGACAGCCTGTTCCAGTGCCTCACCACCCTCGTGGTAAAGAAATTCTTCCTTATATCCAACCTGAACTTTCCGTGTTTAAATTTGAACCCATTCCCCCTTGTCCTGTCGCTACAATCCCTAACGAAGACTCCCTTTCCAGCATCCTTGTAGGTTATGTTGTATTTAAGACTCTCCAGTGTGTTGGAGACTGTGTGCTGACCAGGAATTTAAAGTTTTAAGCAGTGATTTTTGTGGGTTTTCTTGTTTGTGTCATTTTGTTCTTTTTAATATAAAGTTTTATGTATGTAATACAGAGTACATAAAGACACATAGTTTATAAAAGCCTACATATAGCCTATACTATAAATCTTGTTTTCCTACAATTCCAATATTGCCAACCATGTTCTGTGCATTGTTTCAGATATTAATGTCATTGTTTCACCTACCATTTTGGATTTCTGGTAATTAGAATGATGTAACATTGTTGGGATGCTTACTGCAATCATGTCCTCACTTGCAACTGATGAATACATATAAACTAAAAATATTTAAATGATACGTAATTGCTGGGTTCTTGACTCAACAATTTAGTTAGCTCTAGGGAGAGGGAATGAAAGAGGAAAAATATTCATTAGGGCTTAGGGATTCAGCCTGCTGTATTAAAAGGAATTGGATTATTCGGTTTACAGTGTTCTTAACAGGTTCAATTTCAGCCCGAGATAATTGAAGTGTCGTCAAAGCTGTGTGCATCACTAAAACATACAGAAAGACATAGTCCCGTGGGTCTGCTAAAACAATCTAGAACAACGTGGAGTAGCTTTTCAGAGGTTTAACTGCCATCATGTTGAGGCTTCTTTTAAAGTATATTACAGCAAACTTAGATGAATGTTTTCCTGCGTAGTTTTCAGAGACTGAGTGTTTAGATTGTTTTCTTTCCTTGTTGAAGAAGTCTGTTTAACAAATTATTATTAAATCTAATGCCAAAACTTGTGAGTTTGTAACAAAAATTCATGTTTCTGATCAGTGTATTTCTGAAATGCTCCCAGTTTCTTTCTTAACATGCCCTATAAAGGCAAATTTGGATTTTAAAGCTATTTTTTAACAGAATGAATGACACTGGTGGTAAAAATGTAGTAGTTCATTTCTAGATCAAAATATATGGTTATTAAGATCTGGTACAGAACACTTCAGTCCACCTTTGTTTGTGCAGGGGATTGTCTCTTATTTCAACCAAGTGCCCTGATCTCTGCTGTAAATACATTTATGCACTGGCTTGTGTACTTTGGAGGTTGTTCTTGTCAGCCAGCCAGGTTCTAATGTGGTGTCATAACCGATAAATGCCTTTCATGATGCAGTATTTAATCATATTTACTTACGTTTATAATCTGGAGAACATTTGAAAAGGACTATCTAAGACTAACATGTAGCAAAAAGGAATAGGAATGGAAATTCCATGAGATCAAGGTGAAGTAAGGGTACATTAAAGAGGTGACATTTCATGACCATTTATAAGGGGCTTACTGATGATCAAGGCCTAGCTGAAGTGAGTGCAGCAAAAGTCACTTGTTCATGAGCTGTTCTTGCAGACATCACAAGCATTTTGGGAGACATGCAGGCAGAAGCAGGTGGGATGTAAGTGGAAAAAAGTACTAAAGCATTTAAATAAACTTTGGAAAAGATATCTGCTCATTTGGATGCTTGCTTAGCCCATGAAGTTTCTTTTTAGCTAGTTGTCTATATATATATTGCAAATGTTGGGTTTAATTGTGGATTTTCCCAATGTATTTAATTGGGTTTTATATGATTTGACATTCTGTTGGGTTTTTTTGAAACATATATAATACAAGCAGTCCTTGTGAAAGGAACTTAAGGATTTTCTGGTCCTTTGAGCTCACTCCAGAACATAAAAACTTGTGAATTCTATGCTTTTTTAGTGTTTTTGATTAAATCTATCAGGTTGCCACTGTATTATATCTAATGGACGTCATAAGGGGGTTCATAAAATATTAATTATTGTTCCTTAGCTCATGAGGTCATTAACTTATACAGAAACTAGAAAATATTTTACATTTTATAGTGATACCTACTGAGTTTTTTTAACAGAATGTCTTATCTTGCATAGAATTGAAGCTTTTCATGTATTTTGTGCATAAAAAGATATAAGGAAAAGCTTTTTGATATCAACACAGAAAATCATCCACTAGGGCCACTTCATAAGCACTTTAAAGAAGGCTTTCATAATGAAACAGATTGCTGCTTTTAGAAGGCTCCTTAAACACTGTTCATTTCAATAGAGAAGGCTGGGGAGGAGAAGCTATTATAAGTGTTAAGCCGAGCACTGGCACAAGAGATACGCAGTATGTAATATCACAGAACATATTACATCTGTAAGTGGAAAAACCTGATGTATTGGTTTAAGTTATTTTACCTTTACCATATTTTTCATTAAATTACTGAAATAGGCAAAGTTGTTATTGCAGAAGCTATACCGATTCAAATGAACATAGTTAATTCTGTATGAGCTTGACAAAGTAATGGCAAGAAGTGGATTCACAAGGTAAAACTTGGTGCTTTGTGCTGTTTTCAATTCACTGATTTCAAAGCACTTTACCAGGATTAATATTCTAAGTCTCCACACAATTCCCAGGAGGAAGTTAAGCATTATTCACATGTTAGAGATGGGTAAATGAAATCCACAGAGGTTATAACCTGTATCAAATCACACAGAGGTACCAGGCCTCTGGAGAACGAGGGAACAGATGCAGACATTTTTGCATCTTGTTACCTGCTGTTACCATGTGAGTAAAAGATCACTTGAAAGATACAAAACCCCCTTGGAGACTCAATAGTTTAAGTCACTTTTAACCCATTTAATGGATTTGTAAGTTAGAAGCAGCAGTTACTTCGTGCAGGTCTTTAAGTCCTAGTGAGTTATGTCATATTGAATCATATCTACAAAGATAAGACTGCAAATACTGGAGTATCCTGCTTCATAGGCACTTAGGTGAAATGTCATTTCTTCTGGTGCTTGGTTCTGTAAGGAGCAGGGAGCTAGATCAAAAAATGCTGTTTCTTTGTTGTAAGATGCAAAGTGAGTAAGATAGTCTGTACCCCCAACTGCTCAATACAGTGATTGGCATAATCCAACTGTAGCATTTGGCAAGAATGGTTTGAGTGGCTCCTGTTATTTAAATGCATGACATAAATGACCCATTTTCCTGAAATTCTTGGTTTGCTGCATGCTGACTATGTACTTTTCTAGCTGTAATGCAACAAATCTATGCTTATATAGCTCTTCCCTGAATGCAGGAACTTTGAGATGGTGCATTGGTGATACACTGTGGTATCCATAAGAGTACGCTGTAATTATATACTTTGGAATATGTGTTTGAAAAAATAAAATTCAATTGTGGCTGAAAATGCATAATATTGCTAATGAACATGCTTTTATTAGAATTGGTGATGCTCTTCAGACATATTGATTCATCTGCTGGGGAGATTAAATCACTGTAGCATTATAGTTTTTTTCTAGTCTCTAGCAAAACTAAATAAATGGGATGGAAGCCTGAGGTATTTTGGACAAGGTAGAATCATGTTTGGAGAAGCGGAAAAGCAGAGGTGACCTTTGAAAATACTTATTTGGAGGAATTAATGTTTTCTTAATAGCTCCTCATTTGTTGTTGTTGTTACAGGCTCGTTATTCATCAGCAATGTGTTGATGCTGTGGTCTTGCTTTCAAAGCTGAAATATGTAGAAGTAGCTGAAATTAAATAATAATCACAATACTAAAGCCCCGCTTTGCTCTAGTGAAGAGAACCTATTGCAAATGACATAATACTTCCTTGGTTACCTTTGTGTTTCAGGATGGATAATGTGTTATTTTTGTAGCTGGAAAGAACAAAAATACGTGCATGAGAACACTTTCTTTGAACCTCCATAAGGATTCTTTTTGTACAATATCTTTTTAGTGGTAATTCTGTCTTTAGTTACAATGATCACTGAAGGTTCAGTCTAGCAACGTACTTCGTATTTAAAACATAGGAGCTGCCCCACTGAATGTAAAAGATTCTTTATTGTGCTTTTCAAACTATTGCCTAATTGGCATAAAAATAAGTTATGATCTTGGGTGAGAATGCAGCTCTTGCTTGTACAGAGCTTCAAGGAGTACAACTGATGCTTATGCAATTGTGGTGCCACCTTGAAGAGGAGCACCTTGACAGCATGTTTTGCTAATGTTTGAGTCTATGAGCACAGTGATTGTCAGGCAGGGGCAGAGAGGTGGGAGGCTGCCCTGGAGGGATGAGGATCCTATTGCAGTGGACAAGATTGCAAACTTTTCAGGTGGCAGAATGTTCTCTTGCTCAATGTCATTCATATAAAAGGCATTCTAATGAGAAGAAAAGCACGTTAAGTGAAGTATGCAGAGTCTTGAGCAGTGAATACTGATTCTTGCACTTCTGTGGCTGATGATATCGAGATCAAATACAAACCCATGCATTTGATCAATAGCTACCAAGAGCTGTTGAACTCTAATGTGTCAGTAATAGAAAATACCATCAGAGGAAATGCTAATGGTGGATAGTAGCTATTCCTTGCTTTTGGAGATAACTTTCTGAACTGACTTTCAGGGCTGTGTGGTACCCCAGCTCCAGTGCTACATCTGAGTTCAGCTGGAGCTTCTCCTTAAGTACTTCTATAGGGAAGAATCAAGGCATCAAGCATCCATTCAGCTGATGTGTTATCATGTGCCTGTTGCTTTTGTGTACAGACTGATGAAATCACAAATGCTTACGGTAGCACTACTGTTAAGCACCCTGATTAATGAACTGAGGGAAAAAGAAGGTGAATTTTCAGCTGTCATGTAAAAAATCGTTGTGACTGGTTCTTGTGTTTGTCTTGAGGCAATATTTTATTGTGCTTATGTTCCTAATGAGTATAACTTTTTGCATGTATATTGGTAGCCTGTTTTCATAATGACACATACACTACTGTCTGTTCAGTTAATTCTTGCTTTTCAGTTAATGATTATTGATATTTTTTGAGAGGTAGGATTAAAACCCATTTGCTTTCATTCACAAAGTCAGTGATTCATGTTTAAAGCTGGCCTTTTACACTAGCACTTCAGTTGTGCTTTTTCTGGTAACTAGCTGACTGCGAGTAGTCAGTACTGACTTGGGCATTGCAATCAGCCTGATTTTTAGGTTGTCTGAATCAGAAGAAAAATGTTAAATGTCATAAAATATCAAGTTTTTTCAGTGAGCTGAGTAGTCCAGCGGTGGGGTAGGGAATGAGTGATGTCCATGTGTTATAAATGAGCAGTGTTATTCCAGAAGCCTTGCTTCAGAACTTGTAATACCCTCTTTAAAATATGGGCTCTGATAGAATAGGATTCGTTTCAGTCATGATGTAGTAAATTCATCCTTGGGGATATCAGGAAGGAGGATTTCCATCAGCAAGTGTCTGCCTTTCTGTCAAGATCTGATTAGTTGTGGTATTACAAGTAGCATTCTAGATGTGGCTACAGTAAAGGTTAAAGGCAGTGTTTGGATCTGAAATTTCATTTTAGAGCAAAAGGTCCCCAAGGGCTGATTTAATTTATTTAATTACATTGTACAAGACTTGGGTAATAGTTTTAGATCAAAATAGAAGAACCAACTTCCAGGCGCATTTGTAATGTAATTCCAAGTGGTAAATTGCTAAACACTTCAACAGTTTTGCTTTATAGGATGGAATGATACAAGGATATGGATTGCAATTATATACTACAGGTATAAGCCTTATAATAAAATCATAAATAATAAATTAGGAAAAATAAATTGGTTAATTGTAATTGGAGCATATCTTCCTACTACAATTAAATTCAGATACAAAACTGAATTAAATTGACCTAGGAAGTCCTCAGGCCTTTTTTAAGTATCTTAACCCCACTTGATGGTTTGGATGGGGAAGATGGAATTTAAATGTGGTATTCTCATAAAATAGTTCTATTTCCAAGAGTTCTCTGCCCATAACTCAGAAACAGTTACTTCGTTAGTTCTAGGTCTTTCCTTATGAGGTGTGTCAATAGTGATGGGTGAAACTTCCACTTTCGGATTCCCCTCATTGTGTACCTTGAGTGACACTTCTTTTCACTCTTTCCTCTTTCAGTTGAAACTTCTGTATCCATTTTCATAGACATGATGTTATGGATGTTTTTTTCTAGCTATTTTACTACCACATGCCCAATTGTATAGAGCATCTGCAAGCTGTTTCACTTGTGAGTCTGTGATTAGTAACACGACAGTGACCCAAAACCAGCATCACCAAAGCAGAGCATTAATTACTCATTTCTCTAAAGGTGCAAAGTGCACACAGCAAAAACCAGAAGCATAAAAAAATACAGAGGTCCAGATCTTTCTAACAGCATAATCTTTCTTTGCCAAGCTCCTTTGAATTACCCTTAAGCAAACTATTTTCAGCTCTCTTGCTAGAAGGAGTGAACCACTGGGTTTGGGCACGCTGCTCTCTGTGTGTTTCCTTTCTAATCAGTCAACTTTGACTGTCACTCACAGCATCATGCCTGATTACTAATACAATTTCAAGGCCAAGGCTGCACTAATGGTAGTCATGTCTAAAACTTGACAAAGGAGATGTATTATGTGGGTAGAGGCTGGTGATAAATCTAACCTGGATTGTTGTATCTGGTATTTGTGAGCCTGACTTCTATCTGACTTACTGTTTTAGAGTTCTCATGTTAAATCTTTTCATCCACAAGTGAATGCTACATCCATCAGAAGTTGTTCCAATTCATCATGTATGAGCTTATAGTTTCTTTTTATAATTCTTTAAAAATAGACCAGCAGTTGCATTGAAGCCTTCCTTTAATTAAAGCTTCTAGGACTCTGTGCCATCAGCGTTCCTGAGATCAATATCCCTCTGAAATACAGCACACTTTCCTCTGTTTCATAAAGGACAGTTCTGTTTATTTCTGTATTGATGTGCTACTTTTTCATGGGTTTCCTTCTTGCTTATTTAATCTATTTGGCAATACTGCAATGTTAGGTTTTGCTCAGCTAAGGTACAAGTTATGACTCATCTAAGACCTGTCTTCCTAGAGGTCTCTCCCACCTCAAATTATTCCACCTAAATAAGCTGTAAGTACGTTGATTTTTAATATCCAGATTATTGTTCTTGGGGGGAAAAAAAGGCAGCAGCATATATAAAAATTGCATCAGATAGTGATAGCTTTTTCTAGAGTAAACTTAATTATCAATTCCATGAAAAAGTTTAAAATTGAAAAGGAGGAGTTGAAAATTGAGGAATATTGCCAGACATAGTTTCCTCCATAGTAACTGTCAATGCAATACTAACATTTTTCGTAGGGATATATTAATTATTCCAGCAGAAATAATAGTACTTATGGAGCTGCAGTAGAACTTCTTCATGCTAAAACACAGAGATGTCTTTTTTGTTGAAGGACAGAGCGAAAAAGCTGCAGTGATACCACCTGCTCCCTGGCTAGAATAGAATCATAGAATCATAGAACAGTTAGGGTTGGAAAGGACCTTAAGATCATCCAGTTCCAACCCCCCTCCCATGGGCAGGGACACCTCACACTAAACCATGTCACCCAAGGCTCTGTCCAACCTGGCCTTGAACACCAGCAGGGATGGAGCATTCACAACTTCCCTGGGCAGCCCATTCCAGTGCCTCACCACCCTCACAGTAAAGAACTTCCTCCTTATATCCA
>JANHGB010019335.1:9285-21310 GCA_026283785.1 Coracopsis vasa
GCTGATCCCACAGCAGTTCATGTTTACAGGCATTTGCAAATAAAGATAAAACTAGAATAAAATATTTAACAAACCCAACTCAGTCACAAATTACATTAAATATTTTCCTTAGCAGTTTCAACTTGAAATCCTAACACAATTGAAAATATGTTGGAGGTGTGTCATGTAAACAAAATAGTTCAGGGAAGCCTGAAGTTATGAAAAGCCTATATTATGACAACCTTTTTTATTTCAGTTTGAATTTTGTTTCTAATGATATATATATAACTCCTGAATTCGGTATAGTTACAGAATGGCAGAATCTTAAGTATGAGTCGAAAGAACTGTAGTGAAGAAGTTGACCAGCCCATAACAAGTGGTTGGAAATATTTGCCAGGAAAGAGAAGGAGGCAGAAGCATGAAGTGAACCATTTGCTTTGTTTTTTTGATGACTTACGCATGTTAAAGAGATTTTCAGGCATTTTATGCTTTTATAATCTTCCAAAAAGAGTGATGCTGTTATTTGCCAAACCTAAAATGTAACTGGACAAAAAAACCCTACAAAATATTCAGTAAAGAACAGATCTGCAGGAGTAGCAGGATGGTTAGGCAATCTTCTGGACGCTACTCAGGCTTTCAGTATGACACTAGAAGGAGTCAATCACAAAGACTTACTGGACAAGTCCTACAGCTTTGCATAAGATGTGTAGGAATGAAGGATGCCTTTAATGATAATTGGGTCAGTAACCTGCTTACATTTTGTGAAGATCTGATGTAGTTGGCCTTAGAAGGGAGAAGGAAGATGAAGGGATATTGGCAAAGAAAGAGTTGAAAATCAGAACTGTAACTTTACGTAAGAAAAGGTCACTGTACTAAAATTAGTGGTCTTGAGAGTGTTGATCTGAATTTGACCTAGAGAGATTGTATAGTCTAGAGTTTTGTGTTAAGTAACTTTATCTTCACTGGAAGAAAGTAGTATCAGGATGTACCACAATCTAAAACTCAGGGGAAGCCATTACCTCCTGCTACTCAAATGATTTCTTACAGAGGCACTTTTGAGAATACAAGGAGTACAGGATCACATCCTTCATAAATAGTAATCAGCAAGGCTTCTCTGTCTACTGGAGCCTCACAGCCTTTCTCACAACTTCTGATTTCTTTTAGGGCTTATTTTATACTGCAAAATATGCATTTGGAACCCTAGATTTTGTTTAAATAAACCTCTAGCCTCTAGCTGACACTGTGAATGAATGCAAATCCAGTCAATATGGTTGGATTAATCCATTTGCTGCCTCAAATCTATATTCCCTTTTTCTGATTTCCTCAGTTATAATGAATAACAGTCAGCCATTCACTGAGTCTATTTAAATGCTTCTACATTATTTTTAAAACTCAACAAGGATGCGGTGGATTTTAGTTGTTCATTTGGAAGCTGAAACGATGACAAAATGGCAAAACTGAGAAAAGCATTTTCAGGTTTTTAAAATCACACATTTATTACATGGGTGATAATAAACAGAAGTGCAAGATCTAATAGATTTGTTTGCTGAAGCCGGACATGTTAGCTGTCTACTAATATAACTGTTTTCACCTCGTATCTAATTTCATTTAGTAGTTTTATCATATGTATCTGTTAAAACCCAAAACACCTCTGGGTATTTTTTTTTAATTACAGGAAGTTGAATGTGTGCATGTTAATTACATGTTATTTTTTATTAATTTCAAATATTGCATCAGTTAAACATTCCTCTCAGTTTGAATATACCTTGTTAGTCCTACTTCACTCTCGCTTACAGTAAGCTTGGATGGGCTTCTCTCTACACAAAAGCAAACTGTTTATTCATAAGCTCCCAGACTTCAGTCTTGTGTGTGAGGGGAAGTAATTTGAGCTCTGCATCCCCGTCATTAAAGCATTTAGCTCTGAGGGTGAAAACCTTTTGATCCCTGATCACTTCTGTCTATACATTGACTGGGTGAATGCTAAAGTAAGCAATCTGAGTCCTGATTAGTTTCCTATTCAAACCTGCTTTAACGGTGTGTGCGGTGGAGCAAAGCCCGATTGTTGTGAAGTGCAGAGTAACTGGGAAATACTGGTTTATCTCCAATTCAAATTTTAGTAAATTTACCCGTAGAGTTAATGGTAAGCTACCTCATCCTTTCTCTTTACATATTAATATTGCCTGTTTTCTATAGTAATGTGGGGCGAGGAGGAGTAGTGTTTTATCATTGAACCTGTCATTTTAAACCAAAAACATTCCTCACTAATCCTCCTAAGACACTTTCTCCCCCAGCAATCAGCGACTGAACTGGTGACTTATTCCCACAGCAAAGAACAGTTTTACTTGCCTTTTTTTTTTTTGCCTATTAGAGATATTGAGAGAAAACTCATCATGTGTAAATTGGATCAAATAAGAAATGCATGCAAACAGCAGGGGGGCTTTAAATCTGTCTTTTTAGAAGTTTGATAGATATTTCCTATTTTAACTAAAGGAAACATATTATGAAGGTAAATGCTGAAGATTTTTAATAGCTGGTTTATATTCCTCTTTATTTTGCGGGAAAACAGCTTTCATCTGCATTCTGCATGGATAACCATCCATGTCATTAGCATTTGCTTAGAAGGAAGGTTGAGCTGGAGTCTTCTTCCTCCTCCAGGCCATCTTCTGCATTACTGCTGAGTGGCCGTTTCTCAACAGGTCACAAATTGGTATCCATGAAGCAAGCTCTCAAGTCTCTCTCTCATCAAATCTCTTAAACATTTCTCTAATATCTTTTGGTCCTATTTTAGCAGATTTTGAAATCCATGGACTTTCTAGTTTACATGTGTTTGTTGGAATTAGGGCTTGAAGCATAGAGGGAACATTTGTGCTTGTTTGATCAATGAATGGGAAGAGGGAGAAGGAAGGTGTAACCTTTTGTGTAACCATGCTGAGGTAAAATGAAGACTCAAATCTCAAAAAAACCCCTAAGACTCAAGATGAACTGTGAATTGTTTTCATGGGAAACAAGAAGACATTGTCACTGAGTTTTGTTCATTCTAGATTACATTTAAAACAAATATTCTCCATGAAAGGTTGTTACTCTGGAAAACATCCTGGAGAGTTCCTAGTAATGTTTTGTTTGTTTGTTTGGTCTTTCTTATTGGTGTAAAATCTGTCATTTTAATAGTGATATCGGACTTGTCTCTGAAGATGTACAACATTAACAGTTTCCTATCATCTTTTGTTTTTCTTTCTCTCTTTTGTAGGTTTATGCATCCATTGACTTGGGGAAAAAATGGATCCTTCTGCAGGAAAGAGTTTCAAAAGATCATATTTTTTGGTAGGAAGTCTTTTATTTTGCAAATAAAAAATGAACAGCAAAAATATTTCATTCTGATCAAGAAAGATGTTTTCAGACATACTGATGGGGACAGTGTGAGCCTTGGCGTCTTTTGCAGATTATGTCAGCATTGCTGCATCCGCTATTGCAAATTCATACTCACGCCAGTGATCATACCGAGTGTCAGCACATATAAGGGTTATAGGTCTGGATCTGTGGAGCCCAAGATTTAAAGAAGGCTATAATGTCCAATGAAATTGCTTTTCATTTTACTGGTGGAATTGATCTTTAGAAAGGAGAGCAGTGTTTTTGCAGAGGAAAATCCATAACGTTTTTTTAAGAGAGCTTGAATCAGACCTATTAACTGGAGTCATATATAAACTTACACTATTAAGGAAATTGGTGAAAAATATGGCTTTATTGAGTACACATACATCAAATTACTTCACTTTCAGCTCATTTTTCAGTCTCTCAAAATGTTTAAGAAGTGATTTAAGCAGGTAGACAAAATGTTTGAGGAGTCAGTGTCTTTTGTATGAATTAAATGAATTTGAAAAATATATCTTTTTCAATACCAAAATTAACCTTTTGATAGTTTTAATTAATTTTATATTTTAAAATTGTCAATTTGCACACTCAACATTTATCTCATTTCTATAGAAAAAATTCCCCCATTCACTTTTTAGCTCAGTGTTTAAGTATGGACTGTGCAGAACTGTATCATTACCAATAATTTGTTTTTTTTTATTACAGGATTAGTCATAATATGCTAGACACTTTCCTTCCCTAAATGACTTTCGATTTTAGTTCTAGAATGACTTTGATCCATGTCAGTTGCATAAAATATAATTATCCATGTGTCTATGAAGCCGTATCTGGCATTCAGCAATATTTTTGTGGTGTGCTAGTGGTATCGCCAGTATTGAAATGGATATACCTGATCTCGGCTGCAAGATTTATGATGTGTTCATGCTATGATCTTCCTTGTTCTTCAGGTAGTTGTTTTCCTCTTGAGTTGAAATAGATACTCATCCTGGCCATACTCAGGGAAAAACAAAACCAACAAAACCCAAAACTGCTTAAACTGCTGATGTAGAGGTTAAAGAGTACACAGAGCTTTTACAATACCTACAGAAACATTGGGCACTGGCCTAAAATGGAACTGGGCAAGTCCAAAGGTGTGCTGGCATGTGTGTGTGCTGCTATTGATGCTGGGTGGGAGGGTGGTTGCGGCCGAGGGCAGGGACACATCGACACATTATACCCTGTTAGAAAGAGCTAGGAGCATAAGACCTAACCTGCCGTGGTGCCCTGTTGGTGTAATTATCCTTGGACATATCAAGGGAGCTTTGTCACATATCCAAGGGCCTCTTTTTCAGTCAGCAACCTACTTATTGTCCATACTTTTAGAAAACCAGCCTGCAGTTGCTTTGTAGGAACACCTATTTGATTTACTCCAGTTTGTTTCAAACTTTTCTGCTGAGATACTTGAGTCAGCCTGACACTTTCTTCTTACTTACTTCTGCAAAATACAGCCTCATTGAAGAAGTTATTTCTACACAGCAGCTAGAGTTTCACAGACAATGCAGTTTACAGGTCTCTTAACTGTCACATGGAAGAGTATAATCGTTTAGAGGTAGCACAGTAGGTCAGAAGTGTCATGCCTGCTTTAAACCTGAGTTTTCCTTACCAAGATTATACAGGGTGTAAATCAGGAGAGCATGTGGCTCTTTGTTTTTAATCAATAAAAAAAAATCCATATACATTAAGTCTGACGACCATCAGTCTCTAGAACAGTGGAAGCCTCTCTCTTGCAGACTTATTTAATGGTGTTTTCCTTATCTGAGTCTCTGTATATGTAGCACACTTAAATAATGAAAACCGTAACATACCACTGAAATATGTGTCAATTTTTCTCCGACTCACTCTGTCGATGTTTTTTGTATTAAGAATTAAAACCAGAAAGTGCATGTTTAATGTTAAGTCTATTTTGCTGTGTTTCAGTACCCTTATGTGTTTCAGTATTCCTTATATCATTCAGGCACAATCAGGGAAGTGTCCTGGAACTTTGACAGGAATAACTGCCATGTAGTATTTCAAAGACAGGGTTGTTCATAAAAATCACATTCCTCTCAGATAAGAATAATAAATTCTAACAGTCTGTACATTTATAACCTTTAGAAATCTTTGCTATTTTCTAGGTTTTTTTTTTCCCGTTTTCTGTATATAGACCATTCTGATTTCTCTCAAGAACTGTATCAGCCAGCAGCAACAATGATTTACGAGTAGATGTTTGGTGCCTCCTCAGTACCAAATAATCCTTCTCTTAAGGCTTTCTTAGATGTAAAGTTATATAAATATACATAAATATTTCTTACTTCTATCATATGGGACATTGCAATATACAAAGAATCTACTGTGAGTGGAGATGTGTCCAACCATGTGAGTTAGACATGGTCTTCCAGTGGAAGTTTGTTTGTCATTAGATGAAACTTTCCACTACTTTAAGGCCTTCATCACCCAAGTTATCAGAGTGATAGGCAGAAACATATACTTGTGTAGTTTTCAACAGCTGTTAGAATATGGGCTTTGTCATACCTTGACTATTAGGGCACTAAGTCCAGTATTATTTTCTTGACAATATATAGCATCTGATGTGTTAAAGATTAGTGAAATAAATTCAGACTAATTTTACATCTCACTATAAATGAGGGTCTGTGTCTTGCTGATACTCGCTGGTTGTGCCAAGAACGTTTTACTGGGCAGATCTTTAGCAGATGTTTCTAATTTGATTTCAGTTGACTGAGGTTGGTAATACAGCCTAAGATTTTTATTTCAGCTTGGTAACTACAAATATTATCAGTCATAATATTTTCCTGTGCTTTGTAAAAGCATTTTTTCCAGTGCCTCCAGCAGTAGCCAGATCTTCATGCAGTTCCCAAAGCATTATTTTTACTCAATGAGAATGTAAATGCAATTAATTTAATGGAATGTCTTATGTATTTATATTAAGAGAAGTTCCGTAGGGACTGAGTATTTTAAACTGTTTATGTTAGGATCTTATACTGTAGATTTATAAGCAATATATGAAAAACATCTTCTAGGCTTTGTTTTTCAAGTGTTCTGGACCATCCCTTAAGTATCTTTGCAGATTTAATATATGGAATGTGGTCTTTCATGGAAAGGTCATTGGAATCGATGGAAAGTGTATACTGCCATCTCTTGTTTTAGGAGCACAGAATACTTTCTTCCCATCTATGATATAGTGTGGCATTTTCTTACCCCCTCCCAGCCATTTTCCCAATTTGTTTCATTTATTCTTTTGGAAAGGAAAGTTGACTAAACCTTCATAGCAGTTTGTCTGGTCTTACCATCTTAGAAGGCAAAACAGGCTTCCTAGAGAGATGGTTGATGCTCCAAGTCTGTCAGTGGTTGAGGTGTATGGACAATGCCCTTAATAACATGCTGTAACTTTTGGTCGGCCCTGAAGTGGTCAGGCAGTTGGACTAGGTGATCATTATAGATCCCTTCCAACTGAAACTATTCTATTCAATTCTAAAAACAAACAAACAAGGGGCTGTAAGGCTGCAGATAGATTTAAATATGATTGCAAACCAAATATATTATAAAAGTTTGTTTAGTTTTATTTGATTTATCGTTCAAGTTGAAATGAAAAAATAAAAATGCAGAAAAAATACTGTTCAGAAAATATGGAAGTACTGAAAACAAATAGTTCATTAAAAATCTTTTTTAATATTTCAAAGAAAATTCAGGAGATATGGATTTCATGATCAATAAAATTAATCCTAAGTCACACTAATTTTAAAAGACCATTTTATCAACATTTAGAAAATAAATCTGTTATTTATGTATAAATACTAGTTAAGAAGATTCAAATCCTTTTTTTTTTTTTAATGTGGAAAGTTTTAACTTTGAGCAAATTCTTCTGCTTTAAAACTCAGAAACTTTGATTACCATGACTTTGATTACAGTTCTACTGCTGAATACAAACTGTAACTGTCCATGCAGCATTGCCCTAATGTGATGATTTCTGTTTAAGCGATATTATAGTACCCATCCTTTATGAGTACTTTTTCCAGTTCTAGGTGTATTTACAGGAGGGAATGCAAAAAGATAAGGCATAGCACAGCCAAACACTAAAAAACCAAACACCACATGGTATGTAATTGTTTGTCTATATCAATCCCATTTTTTAAAAAAGAGTGATGAATTATGTGATAATCCTTGAGACAAAGAAAGACTGTTTGGCATTCCTCTGGCTTTGCTGATATTCTTCTCAATCCCAAAGGCTTTTATGCCATCTAAGTTCCTTCCGATTGCTCAAAATAGCAATGCGTAAGTGAAGAATAAATTGTGAATCAACTGTCTACACCAGCACAAATATACCCCAGGACAGTGAGTCATGAATCAGTAATTACCAGAGAATTAAGCCCAGCAGATTTATGATTCTGTCTAGAGCCATATAAATGCTTTATCCTTGACTTGCTAGGGTATGGAATCCTGTACTATGGGTATCTGTTGCTCTTATTTTTAGCTATAGGTTCTCCATTTCCATGAGAGGTGAGAACATAAAAATAAAAAATGAGGAGTTTATTTGGGTAGAGCAGTTGTTCTCAGGGGACCAAAGTTCTGTTCTCATCATGAAATCCCATACGAGTAATCAATCACAGCTGTACCCATTAATGTCAAGTGTAGTGGGTTCCTGGCTATTCAAGTGTCAGATGAAAGAGGAGATTTCTGCAATGTTATGCCCTGAAGGAGAAAGAAATGCAAAGAGGATTTCATTGAGCCTTTAACATTGCATTTTTTGTGAAAGGTTCTTGTGTGGGAAGCCAAGAATCTGTGTGGGCAATCATTCTTACACTGGGATAGTATTTGTTCAGTTTCTATCTGTGTGGTGATGCATATGACTGTATTGGGTTTGCGTGGCAAGGTTTGGTAGCAGGAGTGTTCAGGGCTTCTGTGAGAAGAGCCTGTCAGACAGAGCCGGTTCCAGTCGGCTCTAAGACAGACCCATCTCTGTCCAAAGGTGAGCCTATGAGCGACACTGGTGATGCCTCTATACTAAAATATTTAAGAAGGGTGAAAAAGCTGTGCAACAGCTTCTGGGAGAGAGGAGTGAGAATATGTGACAAACAGCCCTGCAGACCCCCAGGTGAGTGAAGAAAGCAGGCAGGAGGTACTCGAGGAACCAGAGCAGGGATTTGTCTGCAGCCTGTGGTGCAGCCCATGGTGAGGCAGGCTGTCCCCTGCAGCCTGTGGAGGTCCATGGTAGAGTAGATATCCACCTGCCGCCTGTGGAGGACCTCAGAGCACGTAGATGTGCCCTGAAGCAGGCTCTGATCTTGTGGAAAGCCCATGCTGGAGCAGGCTTTCACACAATGAGTGGTTTAGGGTCACTCAAAGACTGACCAGGAAAGATATTAGCAAGAGCAGTTTTACTATGATTTATAAAGGCACAACTAAACAGAATTTGATGGCAAGGTTCACTCTATTATGTATTACATGGATGAAGCATATAAAGACAAATTGAGGTAAAATTGAGCTAAAGATGGTTGTATCAGAGACTGAAGGCACAAAGGGTAAAGGACATCCTTCTGTTGAGTCACAAGGTTCAGAACAGACCCCTTGCTTTCTAAACTGACAGAGCCTAAATGTAGCTGTGTCTAGTCTTAGACTTGGTCAGTTGTATTCATATAGAAGGTTACAAGTGTCATTTAGCAGCAGTTTGCAGTTTTAAGGTGGATCTTATTGTGTCAATAGAATTTCCTATGATTGCTATAACAATCTATACATGCATACACACATACAAAGACACATAAAAGTATACATGTTAAAAGTTCCCCTTGAATAAGTGAAATATTCATGTTTGACTTGTCAGTGGGTGAAGGTTGAATGTTGAGGAGTGGGGTATTTGTGATGGAGAAATTCGTGAAGGACTGTCTCCCATGGTTGGGACCCCATGCTGGGGCAGGGGAAGAACACGAGGAAGGAGCGGTAGAGGCAATGTGTGATGAACTGGCTGACACCCCAATTCCCTATTCCCCTGTGCTGCTGTGGGGTGTGGAGGTAAAGAAAGGAGTGAAGCTGAGCCTGGGAAAAAGGGAGGGGTGGGGGGAAGGTGATGTTTTTAGTTTGGTTTTCGTTTCTTGCTATCTTACTCTGTTATTTATTGGCAGTAAATTTAATTGATCTTCCCCAAGTCAAGTCTCTTTCACCTGTGATGGTAATTGGTGAGCAATCTTCCTGTGCTTATCTCAACCCAGGAGCTTTTCTTCATTTTATTTTCTCCCCCTGCCTTGTTAAGAGCAGCTTGCTGGGTACCTGGTGGCTAGCCAAGGTCAATCCACAGCAATGACAAACACTCCAGCTCTGTTTGGATAAAGGTGGCAGGAAAAAAAGCATTTAAGCACAGGGAGGAAATAAGTAGCAGCACACGCTGGCTGTGTATGGCATTGACTGAATCACTGAAGGTGAGTCTTTCAAAGCAAACGCAAAGATTGCAAGGCCTGAAGCACAATCAGTCACAAGCTTGTATGAATCAAATCATAGTTTTTTCTCCCTGAGTTACAAGGTTGCCAAGAGTCAATACCACTTTAAACTCCTCAGTGAAAACATTTGCGTGCTTTTGCCTTGCTTTCTAAGCAAGGCAGTGCTCTTCAGTCAGTTGCTAGAAATCAGCCAATATAAACTGGAAATTTGTTACCTTCTGTATAAACTTAATATTCAGAGATTATGAGAGGGGCAAGTTGAGGAGACTGTCAAGTATTCAGATGGCTTTTGACTGGAGGCTCCTGCCCATCAGTGAGCAGGTTTCAGATGTCCTGTTTGAAAGTGTCTCTTCATTATTATACATCAAAGTGAACTACATCAAATATTTAACAAAGAAGGGATCCACTGGAGTTAGGGAAAATATATGTCCATGGCAGGCTCTACTTGATTAAGTGTTTGCAGGCAACTGTTCTACTACAAAACAGGCTTGGGCTACTAAAACCAAAGTTTCCTGCTTAAAGTAAAATCAAACCATTATTACCATATAAGGGACTGATGTTTATGATTCATATTTTGAGATGGGAAGTGTTAGATGTCAGTGGTAATTTTTGTTCATGTATGTTACATAAATATCAAATTTCAGCAAAGTATTGGTTTTAATACTGCATGTAACTAGAGTAAGAAGGTACTGGGGCAGTTTGTGAAGACAGCTAAACAAAACTGAAAATATTGAAATAATGGCAAAGGTCTCATAAGTAGAATTTTTAACATAAAAATTCTAAATTATTAGAATTTTAAAATTCTAAATTATTAGAATTTTAGTATAGTTATTTAAAAATATAAAATACCTAATGGTCGTATACATATATACACAGACTGAGGCAGATGCAGAGGGCTTCTTAGCCCCCTCCATTGCACCATTTTCATGCTGATGTAATGCTGTCTAGGAATTACCTGGTAAGCACTAATGCAGAGACATTAAGGTCATACAACAGATAATGTTACAGAAGAATCTCCCTTACTTCCAAAAAAGCATACGCATAATAAAGGGCTCTAGTGTCCTTCAGGAGACAAAATTCAGGCCTGAATGGAAACAAAGGTGCCTTGATTTCTTCTGCTTCTCATTGTGTTTTATTAGATGCAGCTTTATGACATAAATGAGGTTAGACATGCACAAACACTGCACGGGGGCTGAGGCAGTTTCACCTCTGCACCACCAAAAGGGGCTATTTTGCTGCTTTTCTTCCACAGGATTGGAGCACAACTGCTGGCATGATCCTTTGATTTAAGTAAGAGAAAACTAATCCCTCCAAATAGTTCTAAGATTACATTCTGCAGAACTAGTTTTCCCAAAAGGCTCAACATGGTGTCAGACAAGCATCAGGGAGATAATAGAACTTGTGTTCACAGGAAAGGGAAGAAGCATATTGAGGCTGCCTATATTTACAGTACCCTACAATCAAGTGTTGTAACCACGCTGTTACGTGATCTGAAGTGCTGGTGTGTTGCACTTGCTTTAACCAGCATGGTATATTTGGTCAAGGGATATTTCTTTTCCTAGAGGAAGAATTCTCTGATCTTAAAGTTAGTCTGAATTTCACTGGAAATTTTAATGGTTGAATGTAAAACACTAAAACAGCCTAAACCAGAAGACCCTAAATTCAGTGGCCAGACCTCCTTTAACGAAGTAAAAGAAAGAAAGAAAGAAATAGTCCCAGACTGCTGAGATATGAACATTTTCACTGCAAGCTACTGTGAGAAGTGGGGGAATTCTAACCAAGCCAAACTAAAAACCCTGCTGAAATGAAATAAAAATAGTTCCTGAGAAAATTCTTATTCTATTGGGGGAGGAAGTTGATGCTAAAATGTCAGCTAAAAAGAAATAAGCTATTAGATTATCAGGGTCTGTTGAGTCTGTGCTTTATAAGACAGAATAAGTCCTATCCTAAAGCCAGCTGAGGAACAGTCAATTATGCTCATGAATAGATGTATGGGCACAATCCTCACACTGGTATAATGTGTTTATGTTGTGGTAGTAGTAAGTTTGTGTCGTGGTTTAAACCCAATCAGCCATAAAACAGAACCACGTAGCTCGCTCTCTCACTCCCCTCCTTAGTCTCCTTCGGCTCTCAGATGGATGGAGAGGAGAATCAAAAAGAATACAACTCCCACGGGTTGAGATAAGAACAGTTTAGTAACTAAGGTATAACAC